>JBBPKI010001079.1:0-15044 GCA_038089155.1 Nevesoporus exiguus
CCTCGTCGACCGCAAGAGAAGCAGCGGGCATGGATAGTATCCAAGGTGGCAAGACAGGCAGTGATATCAGTGGGAAGGGGTAAAACTTGGGTAGGAGATGAAACGACTCTAGCCCCCGTTGGGAGATCCCGCGGTCCTGGGAAGGTGGGTGGAGGAGTGGATGGGGGTGAGTGAAACTCAGTGGACGACGGGAATCGTAGTACCACCCGGGCGGGCGACTCGGCAGTAAGGCAAGGGATGGGAACAGGGAGCAGGCGCACTGCCTGTTCAATTGCTTGTGTGACTGGTGATGGAGGTGATTCGTCTAGTGAGGCCTAGAGAGGCGATATATCCTGGGGGAGGGTTCGAGGATTGGGTTGTCCCAGGACCAGGTCGCTTTCTAAATAGTCCGCCAAGTCAGAGTCAGAAAGTGAATTTAGAATGACCTCCACATATTCTCTCAGGGTCGATAACGGAAATGAAGTAATAATCTGTGCAAAATGATGGTGGTCAAGGAGGTCCAGGGCTTGAAGCCGAATCTGGTCTAACAGGGTGGCACGGGTGGCAGAGAAATCTTCCCTGAATCCCATATGGGGATGGCTTGAGAAAATGCGGAACTGAGAAGTGTGATGGAAAAGTAAAGTGGCCTCCATTAAAAGGACATCGTTGGCAAAAGCCAGGGTGTTTTCAGCAAGTAAAAGTAGTGGGGCGTGGTCAAGCACATGTGCGTAGGTGGCCAGTTGTTGAAAGCATGGAAGGTTCTCCATGTAGAGTCGCTCTAATGCCCAAGCAGGGATAGGTGGGTGAGGATGGGCAGGGGCAATTCCGAGAGGTCCGAGCAATAGGGCAAGTCGTGGGAGCACAGGGGTGGTGGGGGCTTCAAGCAGTTCTTGTGCCATGGAGGTCGGAGCAAGGGATGACGGGGAGGATGGTGCAGAGGACTCTTGGTCAAGCATGGTAGGGATAGTAATGGACATGATAGAGAGCAAAGAGAACAGCAATAGTGGCAATGGAGCTGGCGAAGAGGAGTGAGGCTAAGAATGCAGCGAGAAGGATCTGTAGTGGGCTGAGCATTTCATTAGGTAGTGGGTCGACTAGCTTTATATCGGGAGAGGAGGGCCTGTGCATGTTTCAGATTGGACTCTGATTCCCATGTATTATCCGAGGAAGGATATCCTTTCCATTTGATAAGGTACTGGTGTCGGCGAGGGGAACCCTGGTGGGAGAGTATCTGTTCAACCTCAAACTCCTCTTCCCCATCGATAAGGTCAGGTGGCAGGGGAATGAAATTGGGGCCATGTTCCAGTGTTTCACAATAAGATGATAAGAGGGAGGCGTGGAACACATTATGGATATGCCAAGTGGGAGGGAGTTTTAGCTGGTATGCCACAGGGGAAAGTATCCATGTGATTTCGAAGGGTCCTTCTCGTTTGGGTGCGAGTTTCTTCGATGGGTAGTGTAGGTGGAGGTTGGTGGCTTCAAGCCATACCTTCTCGCCCACTTTCCAGGGAGTGAATTTGGATGTAATACACTCTTTCATCTTTTGTTGGGTGATTTGATGAGCAGCAAGGGCTTCTTTCCTTATCTCGGCGAGGTGGGAGAGCCAGTTCTCTACTGCAGGGACAAAGGTCTTTCCTAATGCAGGGTAGGCTCGGGGTTCATATCCCATCATGAGATAATATGGCGATTGGTGGGTAGAAGAGTGGGTGGCAGAATTGTGTGAGAACTCAGCAAGAGGGAGGAGTTGGCACCATAGTAATCTCTTTTTTTGGAGCGTTCTGGGCTAATTCAGTGGCCAACGTGATTTTGCAGATGGATTCTGCGTTCAACCATTCTTGGCAGAATGTCAACCCTTTATTAATATGATCATTGGAGTTGTATCCTAGCCATCGTAGGAGGTATCGATCAGGTATCGGATCGTAGGCATCAGGGGGTGGATTTGGTAGAGTGATGGTTCTTTTTATCCAGTCAATTTGTGGATTATGGGATCAGAGCCACGTCATTCTGAGAATGATCTGGGGGCATCCGAGTTCTATCACCATCAGGCGTAGGGTTTCAGAGATATTTGCCATGGTGGCTTCGATGGTTACAGAGGATTGGATAGTTCCCTTCTAATTCTGGGTTCCATCGACATTAAGGGCTTGTACTGGTGTTTCTAGGGGAATCAGGGAGAGGTGTAGTCTTTTGACGAGGGAAGGATCTATAAACATTCCCGTTGCTCCACTGTTGATAAGAGCAGTCTTGTCGACATTTTTTCCTTTAGCAAATAGTCTGATTTGTACGCGAATTGATTTATTCGATTCAGAGGTGATTACTACAGGAGGTTTTTGGAGAGGGAGTGTCGACTCATCTCTCCTTGCTAAAAATCCTTTTGATCATCTTCCACTATTTCTTTGATAGAGGCGATGGATTCCTTTGGTGCGTCCAAGGTTTCCTTTAGCTCTTTCAACACTTCTTCCAACGTCCTTCCTCCAGTTACAAGAGTGTTGACATATTGGGTTAGTTCGGTCGATGGGGTAGTGGTGGTGGTGCAGAGTCGAGTGGGATTCTTAGGTGGTCACAGAGGCGGGGGAGTGTAGTTTGGGTGGTTTTTGGTGGAGCATCCTGGCTGTTTACAGATAAAGTATAACTTGTTCTCGAGGCATCTTCTCCGCTCTACTAGAGAAAGATTAAGGGTATCAATATCCATGGCATTTGGATCTCGAGTAGGGGTAGTACGGGGAGCGAAAGACTGTTGGAAAGTCTTTTTTCCATTAGATTCGTTCCTTTGGGAGAAGTGGGTTCTATTTGCTTCAAAGACTTCCACCTTCGCATACCACTCACTAATCTTTTTAGGGATAGTTTCCAATCTGGCCATGCGGTTCCAATGATAGTTATGAAGTCCTTTCTCGAATATGGCGATGAGGGCATCATCCGCCGTTATCCCAGATGTAGTGGCAAAGAGTCGAAACTGAGAAATGTAAGTGTGAAGGTTATCAATGGATCCTTGTTGGAGGGTGACCAATTTCTTGGTGGCATTTGCTACCGTATCTGTTAACTCAAAAGCAGTGGCGAAGGCTTTCTTGAAATCAAGGAAGGTTCCGAAAGATGGAGGAGTTTTTGCCATAGCTTCTTGTCAGCAAATGGTGGCCCATCTGAGTGCAGAATCCTTCTTCATGTAGGAGAGGGCAAAGGCAATCTTTCTTGTGTCAGTGGTGTAGATTTCTTCATTAACCAGAAGATAGGTTTCTACGGCAAGCATCCATGACTTGGCGGTAGTCGGTTCTCCATCATAATCAGCAGGGGTGCCAATTTTGAGTTCAACGGGTTTGGAGGTCATTTCGTCATCTTCCTCGTTATCAGACGAATCGGGAGAGGGTGGTTGTTGAGGAGGGAGTGGCGAAGTCTGTTGAGTGGCTTGTGACTGGTAGCTAGTTATTTGGAGGGCGGTGGATGTGTTTCGTTCTGGACGGAAAGTGGGTGTTGAAGAGGTGGCAGCCCACGGGTCAGCGGGGCTTCCTGGTCCAACGATTGGCTCAGGTTCTTCGACTTCGATTGGTTCTAGTTCGGAGGGCTCTCCCCTGGCAATAGATCTATGGATAGCTTGTTCTAGTAGCGCGTTACGGTGACGCAGTACTTCTGGGGGTTGGTTTGGATTTGACAATCCGGCAATTCTTCTGTTTGACGTGGTGAATCAAGGGGGTTCACCCTTCTCCAATAATAGGAGGGGTGGGAGGGTAAGCTAGTGCTTTTGTTACGTAGCATGTTCCATTGAACTGCTAACATATCCTATGCTTTTGTGAGGAGGCACTCACGAAGAGACGCAACGTCTCATGGCGACATGGAGACGACTGAGATGAAGACCGTTGACGAGGCCTTTGTAGACAAGGTAGTTTGTAGGAATGTGTGGATTGTGTAGCACTAGCTTAGGGTACAAGGATGGCTAGTCTACTACTTATATACTTGGGGAAAATGAGCACAGACCAACTAAGGGTAGGCATGAGAATCTGGAGAGAGTGGTGGGAAACAACGGATATGGTAAGTGGATCACAAGTCTGCATAAGAGAGCAGACTTAGGAGATATAGTCCGTCAGTGAAGTATGATAAGGGGAACGCTACTGTAGTAAATGGAGGGTCAATGCCTCTGGTGACTCGAAGGAAATGAGAAACTTTAAGTATTGTGCATGAGGATGTGGATAGCAGAATGGTACGGCGACAAGGATGAGTAGGAGTTCACATATGAGGGAAATGAATGTAACACTGATGGCCAGACTGAATGAACCAATTAGGAATTAGAAACATATCTTTGGATCTTTTGTCAGGGACAACCTGACACATGGTGCCAACTCCTCCCTCTTGCTGAATTCTCACACAATTCCGCCACCCACTCTTCTACCCACCAATCGCCATATTACCTCATGATGGGATACGAACTCCGAGCCTATCCTCCATTAGAAAAGACATCTGCCCCCACAGTAGAGAACCGGCTCTCCCATCTCGCTGAGACAAGGAAAGAAGCCCTTGCCACTCATCAAATCACCCAACAAAAGATAAAAGAGTGTATTACATCCAAATTCACTCCCTGGAAAGTGGGCAAGAAGGTATGGCTTGAAGCCACCAACCTCCGCCTACACTATCCATCAAAGAAGCTTGCACCCAAATGAGAAGGACCCTTCGAAATCACACGGGTACTCTCTCCTGTGGCATACCAGCTGAAACTCCCTCCCACATGGCATATCCATGATGTGTTCCACGCCTCCCTCTTATCATCCTATCGCGAGACACCAGAACATGGCCCCAATTTCATCCCCTTGCCACCTGACCTTATCGACGGGGAAGAGGAGTTTGAAGTTGAACAGATACTCTCCCACCAGGGTTTCCCTCACCAATGCCAATATCTTATCAAATGGAAAGGATATCCTTCGTCAGATAATATGTGGGAACTGGAGTCCAATCTGAAACATGCACAGGCCCTCCTTTCCAAATATAAAGCTAGTCGACCCACTACCAAATAAAATGCTCAGCCCACTACAGATCCTTCTTGCTGCATTCATAGCTTCACTTCTCTTTGCCAGCTCTATTACCGCCATCGCTATTCTCTTTACCCTCTACCATGTCCATTACTATCCCTACCATGCTTGACCAGGAGTCCTCTGCACCATCTTCCCTGTCATCCCTCACTCTGACCTCCCCTGTACAGGAACTGCTTGAAGCTCCCGCCACCCCCATACTTCCACAACTTGTTCCTTCGCTCAGACCTCTCAGAATTGCCCCCACCTGTCCTCACCCATCTATCCCCGCCTGGGCATTAGAACGGCTTTACGTGGAGAACCTTCCATGCTTCCAATGACTGGCCACTTATGCACATGTACTGGATCACATCCCGTTACTTCTACTTGCCGAAAATACCCCAGCTTTCGCCAATGATGTTCTTTTAATGGAAGCCACTCTGCTCTTCCATCATACTTCTCAATTCTGCATTTTCTCAAGCCATCCCCGTATGGGATTCAGGGAAGACTTCTCCACAGCCCATGCCACCCTACTAGATCAAATCCAACTTAGAGCCCTGGATCTCCTTGACCACCATCAATTTGCACAGGTTATCACTTCATTTCCACTGTCAACCCTGAGAGAGTATGCGGAGGTGATTCTCAATTCACTCTCTGACTCTGACCTGGCAGACTATTTAGAGAGTGACCTGATCCTCAGTCAGCCTGACCCTCAAACCCTCCCCCATGACATATCGCCTCTCCAGGCCCAACAAGACGAAGTGCCCCCATCGCCAGTTACCCAAGCAATTGAGCAAGCAGTGCGCCCCCTCCCTGTTCCAATTCCTCGTCTCACTGCCGAGTCGCCCACCCGGAGGGTACTATGATCCCCATCGCCCACTGACTTCCACTCGCCCCCATCTACTCCCTCGTCTACTCCCCCACCAACCTTCCCAGGACCATGCAACCTCCCAACTGGGGCTAGAGTTGTTTCGTCCCCTACCAGGGTCCTACCCCTTCCTGCCAATGTCGCTATCTGTCTTGCTGCCTTGGATACCACCTGTGCCCACTGCTTCTCCTGCAGTCGACAAGGACACTTCTGCATCAATTGCCCTTGATATCAATGCCCCCACTGTTGTCAATGGGCCCCGGACCACCCCTTCTCCTGTTGCCTCGTCAACCACTGCCCCCTCTGTGACAACTGGGGCCATGTGGCGGCAGTCTGCCCGATGATCCATTGCCCCCTTTGTGGAGGCCCAGGCCATGACGTCCATAACTGCCTCTTCACTGTTGAGGATCCTGTTCACAGAGGACTGGTTCCACATGGTGAGAATCCCAATGTCGCTTAGTACTGCTGCTGGGCAGCAGTCATACGAAAGGGGTAGTGTTATGTTCATTTCCCTTACATGCGGACTCCTACTCATTCTCATCACCATACCATTTTGTTATCCACATCCTCATGCTCAATACCTAAAGTTTCTCGTTTCCTTCAAGTCGCCAGAGGCATTGACCCTCCATTTATTACAGTAGCATTTCCCTTACCATACTTTGCTTTCAGACTACATCTTCTAAGCTTGCTCTCTTGTGCAAGCTCGTGATCCACTTACCATATCCGTTGTCTTCCCACCTTTCTTCTTAAACTCTCATGCCTACCCTTAGTTGGTCCGTGCCCTTTCTCTCCACATATATAAGTAGTTGAGTAGTGACCTTTGTACCCCAAGCTAGTGCTATGCAATCTACGCGTTCTCTAGAATCCTCCTGTCTGCTCTCTTCTAAGCCTCGCCAAAAGGCTTAGCCTAAGTTGTCTCCATGTCATCATGAGACGTTGCACCTCTTTGTGAGTGCCTCCTCACGAAGCATAGGATACGTCAGCAGTTTGACGGAATGTGCTACATAACAGAAATATTCTGAGCTGTTCTTCAAGCGATATCCCCCTTCGAGAGGTCGCCACATGTCTGTGGTGCTTCAAGGTATCTATCAATGCATCAAATACATCATGACTCACTCCAAGACAGAGTTGGATGTGCTTTGGGTGGCCAGTGAGAAGCTCAGTCATTCATGCTTGCCCGGTGAGGATTGATGTGTGGTAGGGTATGGGTTCAGTTCTGGATGTCAGGAGGAGGTGGTAGTAGTAAGCGAGTTGAGTTACGATCAGCGATATTAAGAGGACAAGGCAGCGGCGCCGATCGAGGCTCTTCTGTGTTCCTAGGTCCATTGCGACTCGATGTAAGGGTACATGAAAAATACTAATATTCTTATCAAAGATCTGATTCCTGATCCCCCTCCGATTGCTCCAATCAGTGTGACATGTGATCAGAACTCACCCGAGTTTAACCGAAGCCACTGGCTTCGGTTAATGCGAAGTGTAGCAAAGTGAACAGGACGTAAGAGACTGGAGGAAAGACGAACGGGAGCGCGGTGCATGACGCGACGCGACGCGGTGTCCGAAAAAGGAAATGTAATATGTAGTAACATAGACTATGGTACGGGTATAACGGCGGGCTGTTCTCCAACACCCATCAGCACACTAAATTTCCACCCAGTCTTGCTTGCTAGGTGGCTGAGGAAGCGCTGTAGAACAGAGCCGCATTGTTGGACGTTACTAGTCACATAAAACAAGATCTCGCAGTCCGAATAATCCGGCATAGACACCCCATTCTTGCAGGGAGACAAGATCAACCAGGATGATGCTCATGAGACTGGATATCTTCCTCGAAACATTGTATAGTTCCGCTTGTGATGAGCATGTTCATACTCACCGGACGCCACGAATGCCACTGCCGAGTGTGAAGAGACCTATGGTTACTGGGACAGCAGACCGGCGACCGAACGCTTGAGTCAGGCCATCGCTCATTGGGAGAAAGGCAGTCGACGAAAGAGTATATGCAGAACCAACCCAAACAAATTGAGGAGCTCGCGGCTCGTGCGCAATGGTAGGCACTGCGGCGGGGATAGACGATAGCTCGAGGGCAAAGAGAAAAAGGCATGTACACATGAAGGCCAAAGCCTGGGGCCCTTCTTGGGCGGCACTGACGTGGAGGCGTCAGCCGTCGAGTCAGCATTCCTTGAGTTGAAAGTGCCAACAGCGAACAAGTCCTGGCCAGCGCTCGAGGTCTCGGAGACAGTGAACATGCTTTGTTGTGAATAGCACCGTGCGAATGTCCAGACAGTCATTCAAAAATTTAAAGAAGCATTGTATCCCTCCATCGTGATTCCTGCCGTACTAGATTGTACATCGAGATCAGGGCCTCCACGCTAAGTGTTTGGGTGGCGCTCGCACTGGAAAACCACTGGGGTAGATGAATAAAGTGCGAGATTCAGGAGTGGACGGTTAGCGTTATGAAAGCCCACCGTGGCTAATGGCGGGAACATTGAGGGATCGGGCAGAACAGAACAGGACCACGATCTCTATGAAATGACTACGAGGGATGAGGACAAGGGGCGACCGCTCTACATCTATGCGGTGCGGCAAGATATATACCGTAGCAGTGCACGTGATGTGTATGGCCAATGGGCTTGGGACCGTTATCGGAGTGCCACGATCGTTCCATAATTGGTCCTAGCCAATTAATCGCACCAGAGAAGGAGGGACCAAGCGAATGTCTCGTTTTGTTGCCAGAGCATCGCAATGGCGTGCATTACTACAACTTTGAACCACATGACCCTGGCAGGGGCGAGGAGTAAGATGATAAACTTTCGTTGGAGTCTGAACCGGTGACGTCACTCCACCCAGTGGGACCGAGTCTAGATGTCCACGCGCGCATAGCACTACACTGACAGCAATTACACATCTGATCGTCAAGGGCTGCCACGAGTAGTACATGATCATAGGGCAAACCAGATAGACCTGGACTTCAGGCTAAGCTTGGCAGCTGTCATCGAGTCTCTACCACATAAGCGGGTTCACTTTCGTACGGCAGGCATTGACAACTGTTGTTGTATTGGGATGTGTCCACACGAAAGTGCCTGGAGGGACCTGCCGTCGATCTGGTGCCGGAGATTCTTCAAAACGCTTTACTGTAGCATGCATACAACACTCAGCTCCAACAGCAGACGAGCAGCGCGAACTTATTTCAGTTTGACATGCGAGTACATATCAACCGGCATTCAATTTCCTTATCCACATGCGCCCGATATAGCTCTCGTACACTCATCGAATCCCCTCGGTCACCCTCGCCCCCACCACAGCGAAACACACCATGATAGCCGACCACGCCCAGCTCATTCCCCACCGCCTCGCCCGCACCGATCCGTTCAACTCTGTGAAAAGCGCACTGACGACGACAGGACCAACGGCACGTCCGAGGCACATGGCGAACTGGACGAGGCCGTTGCTTCTCCCGAGTACCAACCCCGGCGCAGACGTGGAAGCGGGAGGCGCATATCGTTTAATGAGGAGCATCGTAATGCTATGAGGGATCGCTGCGATCTTGGACAAGGCGAGGGCGAGGACGAGGCCGATCCAGATGACAACGTCAGTCGCTGGCTTCTGGGTTTGGGTGAGCGGGGTAGGCTTAAGTAGAATAGGCATGACAGGCACGGGAAGCATCCCAGAAGGCGCAGGAAGACGAGCGCGCGCGAGGACGTTGAGTGGTGGGAGGAGCCCAAATGCGACAGGCCAGAAATACATGCACGTGTTGTACATTATGGCGTAGTCGAATTGGCGTAAGAGGTAGGGCATCGCAGCGAGCCGGAGGAGGATGGCAATCATACCAGCAAAGGCAAGAAAGTTGCCAATAACTGAGGGCTAGTCGAAATACAGCGGGAGACGAGAAAAGTGAAAGAGCAGGGGTAAGCATCAAGGTGACACTCAGAATGTGCTTCATGCAAGGAGTTGCCACAGGAGAAATGCTTACCTGAAGTCCCAAGCCACCTGCGTCGACAGGCGTATAACAAAAGAGCGTAAAGACGACGTCAAACGCGGAGGCTAAGAAGCCCAGTGCAAGTCCAGAGAGCGTTAGCGCGCGTATGGCAGGTAGCGCGAGGAGCACTTTTGCACTTGCAGCTCCAGTCTCGGTTGAACTCGAAGCAGGGCGTGGCGAGCTTCCACAAACACTGTTCGCTGTATCCTTTCGTTTACTTGCAAGGGTCTATCGGAACCAGAGTAAACGAGTCAGTAACATTGGTCGACTCCGTGCTCTTCAGGTGACTATACCTCTTCCATCAGAAAATATCCCAGCCCTGCTCCCAGAAACGCACACATAGCGGTAACGACACATGGCGGAAGATAGGGATGGTCCAGGAAAACTGACCATGAAAAGTGTCCGGGGTAACGCGTCGCGGCGTTCGCAAACCTCCCACCGATGAGGGGCCTACATACAATATATTTTCCAAATCAACTTCAGTCATGTCGGGCAAGCGAATAAGACGAAGACGCACCCGACAACGGTACCTGTTGACCACGCTAGGCTATAAATCGGCACAGCGATATCTTGGTTGGTTTCGTCGGTGATCTCGATCAGGACAGAATGGAGAACGGCGATATTTCCTGCTACCAATCCAGCTAGAGTTGTCATAGGGAACACGTTATAGGCGACAGCAAGAAATAGGCGAAGAAAAACAGACCGAAAAATCGTGATGCAGTGATGGCGGCCAGCGACGTCGACCAGCCAAATACAATGGTCGATACCGCAATGCCAACGAGACCAAATAACAAGACAGGGCGACGGCCAACGATGTCTTTTTGGGGTCGTGTGAGACGTGAAAAAAAAAAGGTTCGACGGCCTGCGTACCCGATAATCGACCCAACTGGTACACCGAGAACACCTGCGCGAGCGAATATGCACTCTCCTAAGCACCACTCGTCAGCACACCCGCATGACATTAAAGTTACACGCACGATGAGTCCGCTGTAGAGCCCAACTCGTTCTGGTGGAGCAATACGGAAATCGGCGAGGAGTTGGTTGATATATGGAGAGATCTGGGTGCAAGCGATGGGATCAACGATGCGCACGGCGATGAGAACGCCAAGTTGGATCTTCGGGAGGGGCGTTGCACCCTGAACCGGAGACATCGCCGTGCCTCCATACTCCACGTCAAGGAGCCGCGTCGACTCATCTGGTGCATTCTGGTTTGGACCTACTTGAGGCATCGACGTCGAGCCGAGTCGTGAGGATGAGCGGATATATATAGTAAGAGAGTCATAGCCGCGCGCTCACCTCATGCAGAGTCTAACCTGAATTGTGGACATTGGCAGCCGAGTATTTCATTTACAGTAACGTCGGTTTACCAACTAGGAAGCAACCCGCCACAGGTGTGCTCTACGGTGACGACGACCAACTTGAAGATGGGCTTCCGATTCAGAACCATGGGGGATAAAACGCACATCGCCAACGCCTGTGAAACAAATGTCGAGCTACAAATCCGTAAGGACTCCAGTCGACCTTGTACGAGACTGGAAAAAGCGTGATGAACGGATACGTGACGCTGTTGTCCAAATATGGTAATCTAATGTAAGTACGAAAACATACAAAGTAAGTATGTACTAGGAAGCGGGATGATCTCCAACAATGTCATCCAAAGGAAATATGCGCAACCGGCGAGAACATCATGAAGCACCCCAGTCGGTAGCATGATGCCAAAAAAAGCAAGACCCGCATTCTGGTCTCTGGATGGGATTTTCATTCGAGTTTGCGCCTCCGACTGCGCCGGAGCCGCCGCGGTCAAGTGGGATCATCTTGAGCACGCTCTTTCCGCATTTGAGTAGGTCGATGCAGGGAAGCCGTTAGTAGTATGTGGGGTGAGAGAACTAGCAGCCTCTGGATCGACCCTCCTTTATTGAGCCAAAGCACAAACACAGTGAACGTTATTGCTCGCAACTGGCAAAGGTCGCCACGTGCGATGTTTTCTGAGTCGGTGTTTGAAACCGTCCTCATGGTCGATCCCGGCCATCGGATCGATCTCACGACTCAGGCCGCAGGTGCCCCGCATGTGGTCTTGTGAAGTGGGCACGATGTGTCTGCGATAGTTTATCCCACACAGCTTACCCTCTTCAGACCCAGAACTGAATGGCACAGTCGCCGTCTCGTTCGATACCCAAGCCAAGTTCCAACCACGATAGCAACGACCATCATGGCACACCAAACGAGTCGACGCATCTCTTGCCTGGCGCAGACGAAGAGACTGTCTCCAGAAAACAAACCCCAACGCCTCTTCCAAAAGCCCAACTCGGTGCCCTCTTCGTAGTCCGTATCGTCGACCCCATCGCATACCAGCAGATATTCCCCTACATCAATCAACTCCTAGCAGATTTGCGTGTCGCCGAACCAGAACGTGTTGGGTTCTACAGTGGGGTAGTCGTATGTACCAATCGTTTGCATGCGGGGCCATATTTCGCTAAGCCGACAGTAGGAAAGCGCCTACTCGCTCGCGCAGGTGTTTTCGGTGTATCAGTGGGGAAGGCTATCAGGTCGGTATATGCCTTGTGAGCCTTTCCTATCATATGGACTGACGATGGGCCCACAAAGATGTCATCGGCCGACGACCTGTCGTGTTTAGCGGTCTCGTCGGTATTGCAGTGACGACTATCGCATTTGGGTTGTCTACATCGTTTACTGCCATAGTCGCATCCAGATTTTTCGGTTGGTTTATCTATTCCTCTGCTATTTGTACTCTTGTTTACATCCAAATTCCAGGTGGACTAGTCGCAGGAAACGTGGCTGTCATTCACTCCATCCTCGCCGAGATCACAGATGACACTAATCAAGACCTTGCGGTGCCAATCTACAGCCTCTCGTGGCCACTAGGTACTGTCATCGGGTTCGTCCACCTTTATTTCTTTCGTTTTCGTATTTATAGATGATGTAGGCCGCTCATTGGTGGTACATTGGAGAACGCTGCGATGCGGTATCCGCAGTATTTCTCCTGGGATATCTTTTTGGAACATCCATATCTCCCTCCTTGTATTGTCAGCGCTGCGTGCTCGCTTGCCGGGGCGTTCTTGGGTTACGCGCTCATCGAAGAGGTATGGGTTTAAAAAAGCTGGAGAATACGCAAACGATCTTTCTTCTGGTAGACACTCCCGAGTAAACGAAAGAAGACTTATCTCGCTGGCACGCGTACTTCATCTGCCTCTGGGCCACGCACGGACATAGATTCGGGCGAGACTGCGCCACCCAGCGCGACGGAGCTTCTCTCGATTCCCCCGATACGAGCACTAACAATATCTGGCTTCGCACTGAGTTTTATCAGTCTCGCGTTTGACGTTGTGCTTACACTCCTCTGTTATACACCTCTTAATGCTGGCGGTCTGGGACTCGAGGTATGCCGAGTTCAAGTCTACTGGGTCCGACGCAAATCCTCACCTACCTCCTAAACACCCCTCGACAATCGGAAATGTCCCCCCATTTGCAGGCACCCTCGCTATCCTCCTGCGATCCTTTGCCACCCGTGTCGGCGGGCGCGAACGTGAGTATGGCCAATCCAGGTTAGCAGACGCTCTGGGACTGTTTCAACTCGATGCCCGTTTAGGGATTCGAACGACCCAACGAACATGAACGCGGTGGAGAGGGCCGATGGTGGGGACTCTATGGCTAGAAAAGCGTACGGTGGTTGTGGGCTCTAACTACGACATGCATGACTACCAAACTACGTATGCCTAGGACCTGGACTCTAGCCACTCCGCTAGGATCCCTGCCACCGCTGAGGTCCAATCCCATGGCCGAGCCCCACCAGCACAGTTGTAAAATGGCATTGCCCAGCTCGAAAAAGATCAAGGTGCGGCTTACAACAGATGAATAACGGGCATGAGTTCAAATAACAGTGCTAGTATAGCACCCGTGCGAGCATGCCCCCTCCACCTGGTAAGCTTACTGCTTGCTTCGTCAATCCTTTCTACATCGTCCTGGCTTTACGAGAATTGAGCTGTCACTCAAACCACATAACTCAGTGACGGTTTAAGGAAGCCGTTCAAGATGCCATTCAAGATGACCTTCAAAGCGCATGTCTGGGGTCACGATCACGCCGTGAAGGCAACCAGTTGAGGGCTGGAGCCGGAGAAGAGCATACCCTCACCCGCAGCTGGGAACAAGTCCGCATCAAAGGATGACGACGAGGTGGAGACCCAGATCGAACAGGAGCCAAATTAGAATATAAAAAACGACCAGCGTGAAGCAGGCACGCCCATATTCCATCCCAACTGATAGAATATAGGCGCGAGAAAGGGGAAAGCGCGACGGCTGTCGAAATACAAACTACATACAGGTAAGTTCAAGTAGGTAAGTATGAAAGATAGCTAGCTCACCTCAGTCGTCGTGCGGTGCAACGGACTGAGGTGTCTACATACAAAGTGTAGATCTTATGTACCATACAGAATGTATGGAAGTAAAAGGGATAATCCATAAGGTTGTGAAATGTGGCGGTTAGCACACACAGGAATAGGGAAAAGTTGTCATACGCGCGAGGTACCGTGTACTTGAGAAATGGAGAGCATTGTGCGCCGGTCGTGGCGTATGCGCGTCGCTTGCACACCGATAACTAGTCGGGCCGGATGAGATCGGGGTGGCAGCGCGCTTGCTAATTCCAACACCAACAACACTTGTGTCAGTAGGCATGGACCTGCAGATCCAAGAATCCCAGATGAAAGCAGAAGCGAGTTTTCTGCGAAGAGTGCCTGTGCGTCGCCCCTCGTACTGCAGACGGCTCTCATCAATCAGCCCGTATCCGTAGCTTGAAACGCGAACAAATGCATTTAACGCGCTTAACAAGTCCCCCCACCAGGTCTTTAGTCTTGACGCGACGTTGACTGTCGATACTGCCTGGGGTATCCTTACAGGGGTCCCTGCACACGCGGATAGCAGGTATGTACACCAGCGCGTCATACAGCTAAGACGATTCCGATATAGCCTTACTGTAGGACGCCGATTCTCGCGGACGCTGCCCAGAGACTCAAGCATGGGGTTCATATGATGTGTGCGATATCACCTGCGTACGGAATATGCATGGCGTAAAAACAGTGCGCAATTGCATCGTTTATGAAATGAGGCCAAGGCAAAGGCGGAGGCCTGGGCCTGAAACGACACCTGTGGTAGAGGTGACGGAAGCATTCAAAGGAAGCATCGAGTGGTGGCATAAAACGCACCATGTTAAGCAAAGATCAGT
>JBBPKI010001080.1:0-15036 GCA_038089155.1 Nevesoporus exiguus
GAAGAGTAATGTATTTGACTAGTACAATACCACATATAATACTGTAATGCATCAGTCCTCCAAATGAGCTATTGACAAGGATTCCCGTCATTGTTGCATCAAATGTCTGCAGGGATTATCGTAATTCCTGCATCAGAGCCCCAGGGAGTGGTGACTCAATCGTCGCGTGGCGCAACGAACTGAGGTGTTCGAGTACGAGATAGGCGTCCTATATGTATACGACACCCGTCGCTTGCGCACTGGCGATTGTTCGGTTCGGCCGCGCGTACTTGCTAATCCAACAGTTTCATCATCATGATGGTGTCGACGCCCGTCACTGTCGCTTAGGTAAGTCGTTGGGCTTCGCTAGCTGCGTGCGGTGCGTTTTGCTGATATGGTGTCATGATCGTGCGGGACAGCTTGTTTACTTGATTGTCTCGGTCCCTGGGGAGGGTGAATCCATTCCCATCATTTCGCTCATCACGATCGCTGCTGTTCATCCTTCGTTGCAAGTGGAACATAGTCGGATGGATGGTGTTTTACATCCTGGAAATCCCGAACTTTTCGTTCTTACTTCTCATCTACTCCTTCTGGCACATGGAGGACTTCTCGTGGGGTGCAACGCGTATCGTGCTTGGAGAGTTGGGCAAGAAGATCATCATGCATGCACAGTATGTTGTCGGGTTCACCCGTTTTCGGGGTTTTTGTGTGTGTTGACGACTTGGATAGGACAAAGGCAAGTTCGATCCCATGCGATCCCTCTCAAGATGTGGAATGACTGCGAGAAGAGCTGTTGGACAAGGAGTCGAACCACCCGATCGGCTCTTGGGTTCCTCCTAGCTACCAGTACAAGGAAGGCTAGCTATTTGCCATATCTTGCGATATTTTCATCATTTTACGCGCGGCGCAGGACTTCCCATCTCAAGCCACTTTCCAAGAGCAGAAGGGGGAACGCCTCGACGCCACCATGCGCCCTCGTATCGCACTCCCATCGCCACGGCGTGCCCTTATGTCACCCTTGTGTGCCCTGAGGGCGCACAAATGCGACGCAAGGATGTGCCTCTCCCATTGTGTACACCCCCCATCAATGCCATTTACCTGCTCACTCATTGTTAATAGCAGCAGTACACATGTAACAGATTACAATGATTAATATATTCTACTGTAACAGCCACTCGTTCTTAAAGAGTTCAGGGTCTCGTGGTCATGCACACACCATTACCACCGCCATCGTCGCCATAGCATTGTGGCATTTGCCATACACATACCCTTACCACTGTCGTCGTTACACACGATAGGAGAGGCGCGTCCTTACGTCACATCTGTGCAGCAAGGGCACCCCATGGCGATGGGAGTGTGACACGAGGGCAGTGAGGACAACGGGAGGGCACATGAGGGCGACATGTGCGAGGCACAAGGCAGGCGCTGAGGGCGACGGGCGATAGGAGGGCATGTGGCAGCGAAGCGAGAACGACGGCAGCACAGTAAGGGTGCACAAGGCGACAAGATGGAACCTGAGTACTAGTATGTAGTAGTAATATCCTCGGTGATCTGATACCGTCACCTGATCAGGGTACAGCGCACTATCTCAATGTTGATCACTTACTTTCCTAATGCATTCCGAGTTGTTGCAAGTAACGTGTTGCTGTTTTGGTGGTGCCTGGCCCATTCGTCCTAGGGCATTATGAGGTAGTGTCTGTAACTAGAACAGTCCCGCGAGATGACAGATGCCCTTCTTTGGAGAGCTTATCCCGTTGACGGAGTCGGGATGACTGATCTATACAGCGAACGTCAACAAAGATCTTGATTTGTCAAACCCTTTATGCGCGCAAATCCTGTTAGGTGCATGGCATACCGACGGCCTGAGTAATCGTATATCATATACGAGCATTGGGTTCGTAGATTCCAACCATTCATTTGAGACGATTGAAGGCACGGCAGAGATTGTGTGCGAAGAAAGGGCTATCAAGTGACATTTCCTGCCCTTGTACACTCGGATTCAGCGCTTCAGCGTCGATGGCTAGCAGGAATGTTACACCTTGAATGGCCGCCGAAGGCACCCGGGGATCAAGGTATTGCACCTCAAGTCATGATACATGTACCTCGGCTCAAGTTGCGCCGCGGCGACGCTCAACCGGGTTCTTCCAATTCAGATATACCAACTTGTCTCATAGACCCAGATAGTCCGCGGAGATCATGGGGATGTTGACGTCCCCGGCGGAGTTGCCAACGACCCAGTGTGTCGCATGACTTCCGAGTCGCCACGAACTGGCTGACATGACAACGAGGTTTGAGGCTATTCCGAGTCAAGGTTTTCAAGTGTCTAATCGCGCCCTAGCCTCAAAAGAAACTTGGAAAATTGTTCACCCACGGGTTCCCTTGGAGAAACTCCCATTCATCCGAGTCCATCCGACCTTCACTCGCAAACACTACGGCTGTCCTAGTAGCACAGGAAACGCCTGCGATGTTTGCAGGGAGGTGAGATTCGTTGCCACCGCAAGGGGCCCGCTGAACGCTTTTCAGCCAATATATAACGACCAGAGTGGCGGCCCTTTACTCCTTGATCACTGTTAAAGCTCATCACTCCAGTTCCCTTTCGATCCGGCCTCGACTCCGCCCAGCAAATATTGGTCATGTGGACGTTCGGCGTTGGAGGTATATATATTAGGATGCTTCCGGAACCCAGGATGCGGACTCACACGATTCTTTCTCCTCCCCCAATGAGGGTTCAACGCTATGTCACATGTTGGCCTTGGCTCACGTCTTCCACACATCGACCACTCTAAGTGCAAACCCTTCACCCACGGAGACTTCTGAACGAGGATACCCTTGGTCAGATCTCCTCGGTGACGGGTCCAATTTCCAGCCATCACTTCTGTAGTGGTATCTCCGCCTTGTCGTCGCTTTGGTAATCGATCATTTCCTGTTATCGGCATCCATCACGTTCAGCCAAGCACGACTCCACTTCCCTCAAAAGAAAGCACAGGCAATCCAAGAACTTTCCGCAGCGACTTCTCCATCACCCTCCCCCCCTCCAATGGTGTCCTATGGGTTGACTAGACGAGGATTCAGACTACTTGGAATCTTGTTGCTGCCTTCCATTGGATTACTCGCCTACCTAGGTTGGCGCGACTTACAACGTCCCCCGCTGTACGAGAAAGTAAGAGAACAAGAGAATTCTTTACCACACTACGAAGAGTACAAGCACGGAAATGTGAAGTACTTCCTTGCCGCAAATCATTTCCACAGTAAGAAGTTTATGAATGCTACAATTCACAAACGTATGACTCAGTCACCGTTTCTGTCTAGGCTCAGGGTGGGGTAACGTCATGCAAGACTATGTTATGATGAGTCTACTCGCCCGCACCACCAATCGATCGTGAGTATCTCGCTGCGTGCTTTACTTCATGTTGTCACTACTTTGCGATACTCTGACTTGTCATAACTTTACAAAAAGTTTCGTGTTTAATGACTACGTCTGGAACCCGGATGGCTCACTCTACTCAGAATATAACGGCAAGCAGATACCTTCGCGCATTCCTCTTTCTGCTCTCCTGGGCGGTAAGCACCATCACGATAATCCATAACGCCACTTCTCAAATTCATTGCTACCAATAGGTTCAATAGTTGGCGGTCCATGGCCTCCAGATGATCGAACGCCCCTCTCAGTCTCCAGGGACTTCTTCCACGAAGTCTGCCCAAATCCAACTATCCTGCAAACGTCAGAAATCAACACCGAGCAAGTACGATTTGACGATGATGTTCCAGCTTCTCATCTATTCGAGAAGTGGGTGGAAAAAATCAACTCGATCGACGACCCATGCGTAATGCTGGGCCCAGATAATAATCCGATTTTTGAGTACTGGTGCGTAGTTGGGTGAATATGTCGAGTTTTCTAATTCTGGCACATTCCCTAAACAGGATGTTCGGCAAAAAGCGTATGTTGAGCGTTTGGCCTCGTTTGTCGAAGTCGCCGGTCACTACGCATTGGGAATGGTCCACAATCGTCCACGATGCTTTCAGAGGGAACCGCCGTCTCTTCGAACCGACCACTTTCTTGGGATGGCTCTTCAGATTTCGAGGGGAGGATACGTCCTTTGTTATCCCGGGCCTTCTTGCGATTCACGTCCGTCGAGGGGATTTCGAAGATCACTGTGTGCATCTTGCTGAGTGGGGTGCAGACTGGCACGCGTTCAACACATTTCCAGAATTTCATGACAAATTCGACCGACCGACCGACCACGGTGAAACTATGGAGCTCTATATGCAGCGGTGCTACCCAACAATCGAGCAGATCGTCGACAAGGTTAGCCAAGTCAAGAAGGAAACCGCGGATCCTCTTCGGTATTTGTATGTCATGACGAATGGCCCAGCACCGTGGGTGCAAGAACTCAAATCCGCGCTTGCACGAAACATGACTTGGGACCACGTCGGTAGCAGTCGGGACCTGAAGATGACATGGGAGCAGAAGTTTGTCGCACAGAGTCTGGATATGTATATTGCTCAGCGAGCTCAGGTATTCATCGGAAATGGGGTAAGTGTCTCTCTACTTGGTACCATGACTCATGTGCTGAAGCGGTTGATAAGTGGTCAAGCTTAACGTCTAACGTAGTCATGCTACGTATGGCTCGAGGTTTCGAACCGAACACAAACAGGTTCTGGTGAAGGCCGCGTTGGACCGGCCTGCGAACCAGTGATCTACGATCTATGACCCATGATGTATTTACGATAGCGTACTTCGGGATCCGAGCATGGTCCATCATTGATAGGTGGTTGATTTCCTCGGTACTTTGGTTCGCTTTGCTATGTACAGTAGTCTCACTGGGAATGTTACATTGGTAATGGGAGAGCGATGAGGGGATAGGGAACAGCCAGACGCCACTTGGAATCCGCAGTCTTTGCGATGTATCGGTCGGAGTAAAGCGAAACGTGCCACATTGATGACTGCTATGTAGATAGCAACAGCTCCACTACTTCCAATGATAGTCTGGTTGGCTAGCGTCCTTTCCGGGATCGCACGCCGCCTGACTGGGAATTAGACCTTATCCGACCAACGTTCAAACTGCGCATCATGAGTAGCAACCTCCCTTCCTTGAGTTCGGGTTGGTGCAGTTCAATGCCCGCGGGCCTGGTCACTCGCGGTAATTTTTATTCCCTCGCTGTTGCCAAAGGCTCCAAGTTCTTAACCTGGAAGATTTCCGTCCACACAAACGCCACTCGTGTTCTCCACGTGATCGTAAAACGGCTGGGGTAAAACCTCGCTGGTAAAGACGGTTACTTAAACCAATCTCCTGCCGCTGACTTGCACTTCCTTCTAGAGAACCGCGGCGCAGTGACACAGCGGACTTGTGAGTCAACCCCACCTCGCAAGCTGTAAGGCGCTACATATCTTGCATCCCTGCGCAGCATGTACGTGAACGAAATCCCAGGTCCTTTTGCACTGGCACACCGGCTCAGGAACACTGCGATCGAGTAATGGTAATTGGCACAGCAAGAACTTTACGTGGCAATGTCTTCTGTGTTTCAAACACATCACCTACGGTATAGCCCGATTGGTACCCATAATCAGACACAGGTGCTCCGTGCGGTGTCCAGATCCCGACGCCAGCCGGATTAATACAAAAACTGCTTGCTAATCCCCCTTCTCTTCCAACATCCGCCAATGTCAAATCTCAGCTTTGCCCACAATCGACGCTGGTCACGAATAGCAGTCCTGTTTGCAATCGCGACCTTAATTCTCGTGGCCTTTCCGTTCAATCGCAGCCTCGTTTACACCCTCCTTACCTATGGCTGCTATCCTCCATTATACCCTCATCACCGCGAGCTGGAACTAGAGCTATCGCACTACCACTCTTACGAACGTTCAGACGTCAAGTATCTATGGTCGCCAAATCATCCATCTAGTATGCTGAACAACGATCACCCATGCAAATCATGCTGATCGTCGTTGTAGAAGTAGGGTGGGGAAATATAATGCAAGATTATATTCTAAACTATGTTCTCGCATACGCGACTAATCGCTCGTAGGTAGCTTGACATACTGACGGAATCCGTTTCTGACACCAGTCTTAGTTTTGTCTTTGATGACTATACTTGGGCCGTTGACGGCACACCATACTCACATCTTAATGGGAAGCTTATCCCGTCTCGAATTCCTCTGAAGGCGATTATTGACGGTAAAGAACACTTTGTTTTTTGAATGTCACCAGCGCTGAATACAACCGACTACTCAGGACCGCTAGCTGGTGGGGCGCTGCCCCCTGGTGACAGCACTCCACGAGCTGTGCACAAGGACTTCTTCCACGCAGTCTGCCCAAATCCGACCATCCTGCGATTATCTGATGTCGATGGCTGGAGCGAGTCAGATACGGTCAAATTTGTCATCGACAAATGGGTGGAGAAGATTACGTCAATCGAGGACCCTTGCCTACAGTTTGAAGAGACCTCCGTGGATAAACAAATATTTGATGTTGCGTGCGTTTCTAGCAATATGTATAGACAGAGACGTGACCGGATTTGCAGGGTGTTCTCTCATAAAGATCGACTTCTTAGTATTTGGCCGTATATGTCTACTTTGCCTGTTCTGACCCATTGGAGATGGTCATCCTTGATTCATGATGCTTTCAGGGCAAACAGTAGAGTTATCTCCCCACCTTCCTCGGACTGGTCAAAAGACCAAGATTCCAGAGTCAACGATACCATACCTGGCTTGCTCGCAATACACGTGCGAAGAGGAGACTTCGCTGCGCACTGTAACTTCCTTGCCAGCTGTAACTCGGGCTGGAATGCGTTCAATTCGTTTCCCGAGTTGCCTGACAAATTCGATCAGGTCCGCTCTGATCCCCGGCTCTCCCCGGAGAACCGCAAGACCTACATGAACCACTGCTATCCTAACATTGAGCGGATCGTCCAGAAAGTAGAAACAGTACGGGAAGAGTCGCGGGAACCCCTTAATCATGTCTACATCATGACGAATGGTGCTGATTCTTGGGTTGCGGATCTCAAAGTGGCGTTGCGCGATCTCGGAGGGTGGGAGTATATTGGAAGCAGCCGGGATCTGAGCTTGACCTGGGAGCAGAAATTTGTTGCGCAAGCAGTTGACATGTTGGTAGCCCAGAGAGCACAAGTATTCATAGGGAATGGGGTGAGTCGACCTCACTTTGGTTTGTGGCATCTGTGATTTGACTAGGGATTCATAACAGTGGTCTAGTCTTTCTTCAAATGTAGTCATGCTTCGTACTATGAGTGGTCTACTTCCAGAAAGTAACCGATTTTGGTGACTAACCTTGTTGAATAATTTCCATTACTCCGCGAGCACTAGTACGCGATAAGGGCTGTTACTCTCGCGCCACATCCAGTCTGCATCGAGGCAGCCTATATACCTTTCAGCATGTCTTGGGAACATGTGTAATGCGTCGTGTCGGACGTTTTGGACGATGTAGATCGGGTTGGCTAGTAGCTTTGCGGAAACTTATTTCCAAAGTGACTTGCCTCGTTTGGAAGAGCACTGCAACTTCGGACTCAGTGCCAAGTGGCCCCTCAACCAACACTTTTGCCCTTAGACTTCACACCCCAGACATTTACTGGTCTACATTGCAAGTCCGTTGAAAGTGGCTTCCAGCTAACACGTTATTTACAAAGAATTAGCGCATAACGTCGTCACTTATCCGCTGGGAGGAAGAGCACGCGGGTCGGGGCTACATTTAGACGCAGACATCATGTCCGTGATATCAACTCAACTGCGGAATTTCAAGGAGCCTTCGAGGGAACAACTACTTCATCTTTTCTTCTCCATACCTGAGGTGCCGAGCACATCACCTCTCAACGATGGTGATAAGCGCGGCCTCCCGGAGCTCGAAAAGATGGACATCAATGCGGTGCTCAGTTTCGGTGAACAAGGCGTCGAGGATTCATATGTGAGTTTGCTGTAGCTATCTCGCTTCTAGAGCAAGTGAACGAATGTTGCGTCGCCAGGCTGGCAAACTGTATCTTATCCCACCATATCTAGCGTTCTCCTCCCTAGACCGCAAATCAGTCCGGTTCACTCTACCTCTGTCGACCGTACGACGCGTGGAGCGACTCAATGCTCGTGCTGGCGTCTACGCGCTTAGTTTATCAACTTGGCACGGCATGAAGATCGTGAGTAGTCATGATTATTCACGCGACACTCTGACATCTCTTCACAGATCGTCCAACTTACTTCTCTGCGGCCAACGGCAGACAATTTTTGTGGTCTCTTGCGCGAGGCATTGAAAGCGGAGCTCCAACGCGGTCAGATGAAAGTCGTAAAAGGATTCGTAAAGACTTGTTATTCCGAAGTGCTTGTATCAAGCACATCATCAGCGGCAGATAACGAACGAGAAGATGGTAGCTTGATCGCAGAGACCAAGGAAGGTTCTCCGGCTCCAGAGGCCGACTATCATGGAGGTCTTGGTTTGAAGTTCAGGTTTCCGGGTGATCCAAAGAAGTAAGCTTTGTCCTTCATGTTTCGTTCACTCTCCTGAGCGCATCCAGATTGCGAGAAGCGTCGAAGGTCAAGCTCTGGACCACTTACTTGCGGAGTAAGTGCTTGACCCCGGATTCGTCTTGGTGATGACACCCAGCCCAGCCCATGGTCGAAATCTAACTCTATTGAGATACCCCCAATGCACGCGTCTCGTACAGGTCGGGTTACCCAACCGACTCCGTGGCGAGATCTGGGAAACTTTATCCGGCTCTGTCTACCTCCGGTATACGTACCCAGGATTGTATGATCAGCTCGTCGAGGATATTAAAGACAAACAGAACACAAGCTTCGATGATATCGAGAAAGATCTACATCGCAGTCTTCCCGAATATGCTGGGTACCAATCGGAGGAGGGAATCAGTGCGCTTCGTCGGGTCTTGCAAGCCTATTCCTTTAAGAATCCCGAAGTAGGATACTGCCAGGTAAGTCAATGCTGTATTCAGGCACCTTTCACACCATATAGATTTCTCTAGGCAATGAATATCCTTACCGCAGCTATTCTCATGTGGGTACTGTGGTCTGCACTCTTCGACTTGGCTGACCAAGGGATGAATTTCAGTTACATGTCCGAAGAACAAGCGTTCTGGCTCCTTGAAATTCTGTGCGACCGTCTTTTACCTGGATATTACAGGTGCGTCTGGAACCAAATGCATTCCGACTGGAACTAATCGGTCTACTAGCCCGACCATGCACGGTACACTCCTTGATCAAAGAGTCTTCGAGTCATTGGTTGTGCGGTGTTTACCTATAATACATGATCACTTTCTGGCTGTCGACGTGCAGCTGTCGGTAGCGTCTTTGCCCTGGTTCCTGAGTTTGTCAGTACACTCTCTGGCGTATATTTGCTTTTGGTCCATTAGCTCATTCGTCTTCAAGATACATCAATAGCATGCCGATGGTATTCGCCTTTCGGATAGTAGACTGTTTCTTCTGTATGGGCCCCAAAGTACTGTTTCAAGTTGGGTACGACTTCTCCCGACCCCTTCGACGGATCATTTCGCTAATTCCTCTGCAGGCTTGGTCAGTGCACTCACGTTGTCGACTATTCCTCTTATTCTTTTCCGCTTAATAGCTATCCTCAAGATTAACGGGGAAAAACTGTTGCAAATTCAGGATGACGGAGGATTTTTAAAGTAAGTTTGTCACGCTGCGCGTCATGAGTAGTATCTTTACCTTTGTAAAGCTTGATGAGAGAGTACTTCGCATCTCTCGGAGACTCAGCCCACCCGGATTCGTCAGATCCAAGGACTCGTGCCATCACTCGTTTCCAGGAACTTCTCCTAGTATCTTTCCGCGAGTTCGCGGTGATCACAGACGAGACAATTCTTTCTGAACGGCGCAAATACCGCAACGAGATTGTCAATAGCATTGAGATGTTCTCGAGACGGGCTGCGATCCGAAATCTCAAGACGCTTGCAAGGTTCACAAAAGAGCAAGTGGGCTTAATCTACGATGCTCTGTACAAAGCGATATGTGTGGAGCCACCCCCTCCCACTGTCGCGCCACCTCCTTCCTTGCTCGTTAGCACTGACGGCACGCAGGAAAGACCCGAAACGAGAATCGCATTAAAGACTTTTAGGGTGTTCTTGGGTGAAATCTTGACCTGGGCGCGGGATGAAAAAATTGTGCTCAATGGCTTCCAAGTGTGTGGACCTCCCACTTTGGTTTTCTTAGATCATCACTTATTTTGGGCTAGCAACGCGTTGACCGCGAGATCGCCGAGCACGAATTTATTGACAGGCTTTTCTACTTCTGGGATACATCTTGTAAAGGGACTTTGTCTCTCCAGGTGGGTTCCGAGCTCGCGTGGCCATTTTTGGGGTGCTTACTTAGCATTAGGACCTAGTCTCTGGGTTGGACGGCGTGATGTTTAACGATCTGATGGAAAGTATAGAATGGTTCTTTAATCTGCATGACAAGGACAAAGATGGATGTCTTACGAAGGACGAAGTTCTGACATTGTCTGAATCGTTCTTGGTGAGCATGACGAATTGTTTTGTATCCATCTAATGAAGCCATGTAGTTCATCTTCCGCCATGAAATTGGTGACGCCTATCTAGGCGCGGTCAGTCGCTTCATGACGAACGCCTTTGAATACGGTGATACCCTTTTACCACAAGAAACGAATAGCGAGACTGGGAAAATCGAGCCGCAGCAAATAGGTCACAACCAACCATACCTTAATCTTGCAACGTATGGCATGGTGTAGTGGACTTGAATCACCACCCCACTGACTGCGAAATGAATAGTTTCCGGATGGTTGTCCTAGCCGATGAAATCCTGGAGTCATTCTTCGAGACTGACTTGTCAGCATCGTTCAAGCTAGATCCGGTTCTAGACTTGGAGCTTCCAACTTCAGGTGGAGGCTTTTTGGAAGATTTGTGGTCTAACATCGCGACAGAGGATAACAAGAAGATATTCCACAAGATCAGCGATGAACTCGGGAAGACTATCGGCAAACACCAGGTCATTTACCGGCCCACGATCGGGCGGTACACGAAGCTGGAAGAACCGAAAGCACGCGAGCCGCTGGTCCCGCACGCTTCCAAGTCGACCGTTGTATCCGACAGCTCGGATACTCTGACACCATCCCAGAGTTCCTCGTCGGCTCTCACTATTAATGCAATGGCTGCGCAAGACAATGGTCCTGGTTCTGCATTATCCTCTACCTTCTCTCCCATGCCGCATGTCAAGGCAGTCAACGCGGCGTTGATGGAAAGGACACCGTTCGCTATTGACGATGCGGGCGATGAAGACGATAGTGACCTAGATATGGTCCACGGAGAGGACGACGACCAAGTCATGGATGAAGTTGATGCCTTCTTGGAAGCTCACGATTCTGGACTCTCGGATGCTGACAAGGAGGTTGCAAAGGGTGAGCATCGCTAGCTCGTACCAGCTATGCCTTGTCTTGATGTCCGTGCTTTGGACCCAGATCTCGTTAACGCGAAGCCTGTGTGAAGGCCAGAATCACGCCTAGACTCACGTCGAGGAAGCATTTCTGTGTAATTTTACTGCGCACGTTTCTGTACATGTATTGAATTGACTTCACAGCACGGAGGTTTACAGTACCGCAAACAAATTCATACAGGATTGTCAGGGAGTTAAGTAGATATGAGATATATCAAGCAGGGGGCCCTCGATCCGACCATATTCGAATTGCAAGATCCGGTTCTATTGAGCCAGAGGCAATTATATTCTGATGAGGATGAGTCTGGAAAACCATCGTTCAGCCTACAATCTACAAGATAGACGTATCTTACAGCTACGGCTACCACAATACCTAGGATTGCTCATGAACACGACCAGAATGACCGAAGGCGATCTACACACCGGAATGCGCCTCTAAAGTTTGTGCAATTTCACGACTTTGCAAGTCCCAGATGTACACCTTGTTGTCTTCGCTGCCGGACACTATCCACTTTCCGCCCGTTACGCTGAAGCAGGCTGCGATGCAATACTTCTCGTTTTTATGACCCGTGTACGTTTTTAAACATCGGGAGGTATGATAATCCCACAGGCGGATGGCACTATCGTGCGTTGTCGACAGGATGTATTTCGAGTTGGGTGAGAATTGCACGTGCTGACTGGCGCGAGTCAAGTGAAAGGAGCGAAGATGAGGATAGCCTACCATATTGCGTCGTTCCCCTCTGTCAGCGTCTTGAGGCATTGTCCGGTCGTGGTATTCCAGATCCGACTTGAAATCCAAGAGCGAAAGAGTGAGCAATCGCAAAAGACAAATGGAGGCATCTTACATTAGCCCGTCAAGCGAACAGGAGACGACAAGAGTAGCGTCTCGGTTGAAATGCACGGCGGTAACATAATCCATGTGGCCATTCAAGGTCTTCGTACACTTACCTAGAGGGGCAAGAGTGAGCAGCAAAGCGCCAAAACTCTGGATATACGGACCTCTCGTGACGTTCCAGATTCGAACGTCACCATCGCAACCTCCAGACACCAGTAGATCAGACGCATTGCTGTAGTTCACGCAGAACACGAAGCTCGAGTGGCCTCGCAGGTGTTTGATGGTTAGGCCCTAGCTTGCATCGTGTTTCCTTCCAAAAAAACGGGCGTAGCGTATGAGGACGAACGCACTGTGTCTACGTTCCATATCCGTATGGTCGTGTCGTCCGAGGCGGATGCCAGGTAGACGCCGTCTGCGGACCATGCAACGTCGGAGAGGCCTTTCGTGTGACCGTTTAGGTTCCGTATCAATTCGCCAGTAAACGGGGACCATATTTTGATCGAGTTATCAGCAGCTAAGTATAAAGTTGCATCTACAGTAGAAGAAACGAGGGGTAAGGGAGCATACCGCAAGAGGCGAGAAGGGTCCCGTCGGGACTGAACTTGACCGCTGAGATGGACTGGGTGTGACCTCGGAGTGTATGCCTAAGTTGGTAATTTGGTCGTTCGCGGTGGGTGGAAGAAACTTGAATAATCTGAGGAGGTGGCTGCACGGGTGGGGGCGGGACAGAAACAGGAGGGGGGTTATCAGGAATTTGGGGATCGTCTTCTGTAGTTTGTGATGCGTTGTCGTCGTCTGTTGTCGATTCATCCATGCCAGCTAATTGTCTATCGCGGAAAAGAGGAATAGAAAAGAAGCGTGCGATCACCGGTTGAGTACTTGAATGTTAATGACCTCTTGACTCACGAGTTTGAACGAGTTTAGCAAAGGCTTTAGGAATTAACAAGGCCAAACAGTCCATGTATGCTTGATACTTCTTGCTCCAAGTGACACAAATGTATCACTATTCTCTCATCCATGTGGCGGCTACCACCACATCGTTGTACAAACCAAATAACTTTCCGTATAAAATCCAGGCTCTTTTCAAGGAAAAATTCCAAGAGCTCAGAGGCGGTATTTCAAACCTCGGGTTCCGCTGAGTTTCTCGCCTCTGTAACGGATGAAAATTCGTTTCCGCGACTCAATCGGCTTCCAGAGGTGAGTCGCACGATTTGCTATTCGACGGCCTTACCTCCTGTTCAAAAAGGTTATAGTAACTGGTAGGCAAGCGCAATGTAGGGTTCCTGCTCGGTAGACTATCACAACTGCCAGGCAGAGCAAATGTTGGCAAATCGACATTGCTAAATGCTGTTCTTGGGCGCAAAGATCTACTCTTCACAAGCAAGAAAGCGGTTAGTAAGTGTTCTTACTTGGGCGTTGTAGTTTACGACCCGCCTGCAGGGTCGTACCCAATCTTTGAACTTCTTCAGAGTTGGCCCTCACCCTGGTAAGCTGGTCGTTGTGGACTCCCCTGGATATGGTTCACGAGGTCGCTCGGAATGGGGTGTTGTATTCAACCATTATATTACGAATCGCGAGAAGTGAGTAACGCATCGTCAATCTATGGTTCGCCCACTCAGCTCTTTTTCAGGCTGCGGCGGATATATATATTACTCTCCGCTCCACATGGCTTAAGGTCCACCGATGAGGCCATGCTAGCAGAATTGGACGCTCAGGTTCAGCAATTCGGCGGGACAAAGTTCACGCTGCAGGCAATAATCACGAAAGCAGACCAGCTCGGAGACATGGGCCGGGAACACATAGACCAGATGAGGAGTGCCATATTCCAAGTCGCTCCGATGTGTTTACCGCCGATCGTCACAGCTTGTCCCCTCAAAGGCTCGAAATTTGGCATCGAGCTGGTTCGTAAATCGATCATGGATTGTTGTGGACTATGATCGTACACAGCCAGGTTGTTGTATGCCATACATCAAAACTATATTTGTTCCGCTAGGCTGTATGCCTTTTCCGTTATGCAGTTGTCTCACAAACTTTGTCTCGGTCCTTGACATTACTGCTGCTAACAACATCCCTGATGAACTGTGACCCTTGGGAGTCCGTTCAGCCCTTTCTGTTCATCCGAATTTCCATCGATCGCTGTGCAAAGATTTGATGTATTCTGAAACACGAACCTTATGTTTCCCCTTTCACCCTGTTGAGAACGAAAATAAACGGAAAATGTTCTTTACTACTACGTCTTCCGTCGGACCTGCCACCCTCAGGAGATCTAACGGCATCTGCAGCTCGGGTGGCTGGCATCTGGTGGCCGTATGTTTTGCTGATCGTCTTGATGCAACGAAATGCTACAAAAGTAGCAGAGTTATGACCCTGAAGTACCCTGTGCACCCAGCACAGCACGTGTTCCCAATGCGCTCTTGAGCAAGTACGCTAGTAATCACTGATTTACCCCTCCCTTTACGACGTGTTTCGCTGTCTAGACAAGCATGACCCCCACTGACCATGGATCCTAGTAGCCATCCCATGGTACTGGCGCGCATTCCCAATTAGTTTGAATCTGCGCTAGCTGAGCCAAATATTTTTCCATCTAGTCTTCGGTTGACCTTTGTCCTCACCACTTAACATCATAGATGCACCTCATGATACCACGGCTGCAGATTTCATTACCAGACAGAGCCGTCACGGGTATACTGATATCCAAGTTTTTCCTATCGTTATCTCATTGGGTTCGGCTAAACGAGCGTCCACCATTAGCTGACTTGCCTGTTCACGTCAAAGCCGGGGAAACCTCCTACGACGTCACTCTCAC
>JBBPKI010001081.1:0-15030 GCA_038089155.1 Nevesoporus exiguus
ATTTGATTTAATTCAACTTATTTTAGTCTTGTTTGATCATATATATCACTTTCAATCTTTCATAGACTAATTCTAATGCCCTAAAGCAAAGTTCATCCTAGCTATCAGAAAGTGTTTAAGAAGAAGAGGTCATTTCTGGATCACAATAATCTTTATTCTGGGTTTTCCAAGATGACAAGAGATAGTCAGAAGTGAGATGGAGTTGTTCTTGATGTTTAGTAGGATTTTGTTCACTTGTACAGCATTTTCAGTCCTTTCAATTCCATTAAAGTGAATGGTATAACACATGTTAGTGGGAGTACTAAGGGATACACAGCCATCAGAGGGTTTCTATAAGTTGGAACAGTGTTTGTCATATATCCTGTGAACAGTAATGATGTTAAAGCAGTAGGAACAATGGTTTACCAAGTGGAATCATCCAATTTCAACAAAACAACAATTTGACTGATTTGATTAATAAAAATGAATTTTATGGTGATGGGTAAGGACAAAGTGGTTGTATTTTGGGTTGTTTATACTATATTAAACTTTTTGTATATCACATGACTCCATGATTATATAATATCTTGCTTCAATGTTTGATTTTAATAATATTGGAGGTCAGCAACAAAACTGTCCCAATGAGTTGTCTGAACAATTATGTAAATACTGACCGATATAGAAGAAATTACCTAATGAATGTATATATATTTGGAAAGCCCTTGATTAGGGCTTTCTAATGATACCTGGATGTAGGGGTCTAGCATCAAAGGTGCACATGCTATAAGTCCAACAATCAAAATGTTACCAACATTGGGACAGTTTTGTTGCTCAGTGTATATCTACACACCGCTGTCCTTTCCTGCAGAGCCACTGCAGCGCTAAATCCACGGATGCAAAATTTCCCATCTATGTGTGGGATGGGTGTCACACTGTGACATAGTACAGAATGTATCTCCAATGTGCTGAAGTACCTGATGAACCTTTGACTCTGAGTCTCTACAGACTTTCCTATCCACCAATAGCCATCCCTAGTACAACTCTGCTTGAATTTGTCACACCCCTGAAGGTCAAGGTTGAGGGCATGATAGCAATGTATGTATGACAGGAATCCTTTTGGAAAAATGGGGAAAAGATGAGTGATGGTATGTACTATCCATGTATATTTTTAAGTGTTTTTTTATGGATGAATCTCACTGGTTCCTGGCCATTTTTCTTCAGAAATAAGGGTGCCAATGTATAGATATGAAGCCAACAGGGATAGAACAGCTTTGTATCAGAAGAAAAAAATACAAGATTCTATAGAAGGTCTATTACAAGTTAGATCCATGAGTACAAGTCATGGTTTGCATTGTATATTGCAGAAGAATTCATTTTGCATCTCTAGGTCATTTTGCAACTCTGGGCTTACAATAGTATTACTCCTGATGAGTAAGCCTAAGTACAGTCAAACCTCTCATAACCCATACTTCTGATACCCCATTAACCCCTGATACCCCATATAATTTCCCATCTCCCAATTCAGTGAGCAGAGAATCTGCCCTCATAACCCATAAACCTTTGATATCCCATAACTAATACCTTTTTGCCTGGACCAGTGCTGTCCTTGTCATCCTAACCCTTCTGTCTTACACATTCTTCATTGCTGGCCCCAGTGTGCATTCCCACAACACCATTTGGACCTACCACTGTTGTTAGTATTGTACATGCCACCATATGTATTGTTAGTGCTGCCCCTGCTGCTCTATCCTTCTAGCAAGTGTTATTGATTGTCATCATATGCCATTGTGTCTCCATTTACTCTGCCTATATCTTTTAACCCTCTTGCAGCCATGTTTCTGCTCCTTTTGTCAACTTTGACAATGATCTGCCACTATGCCAAATGAATCACTGGGCTCTCCAAATTTATTGCAGTCCATGGTACTCATGGGTGCAGTCAACATGTCACAATACTCCAAGTAAGGTGTCAGGTGAAATGCATGTGGTGTTATGATTTCTCATCTTATCTTATCTTATCAAGTCACATGACCACTATCACGTGATCGTGGGACATGTCACCTGACCAAGTCTAGGTCAAACTCTTTCACTTCATTCACACTCGCTCTAGACCCTTATCTAGCACGCTCGTTTAATCTCCGTTACTCTAGACCCATGATATCATTAATGACGTAGTAGCTTAGTCACTTATCTCTGACCTGCCCTAAACCTGTAAGTAGTATATAAACCGAATGTCATCAACGACCGGACTTCAGTCAAGTCCTGGTTGATTCCCCTGGAACTTCCTCTTGTGCTCTATAGCAAGTCTAGTAGTGTGACCGAAGCCTTAATAGATCTAGGTTGCCAACATAAGGACTTGACTACTCATCACTTCCCTCACACTACTCATTACCTCGCCGTCGTTCGCAACAACCCCGGACCCTAGGGGCAAAGGGAATCTCTTGTTACCTATCACTCTTCACCTTTCATGCGCACTTGCGCTCCTATTACCTTTTACGTATACCCTGGCTATACGCTGGTGAAGGTCGACTTAGCCCTAAGCAGTCGTCAAGGGGTGAGCTCGAGAGCTCTTAATTGGTTTAAAAACCGCCTCCGTACATTTCATCTTCGAAGGAGCTTCGGCTCGCGTCCACGTGAGGCGCATAAGTTTTAGAATTACTACTACAAATTTGGCAACTGTCGAAAGAGCGGTCTTGTGCCCGACAGCCCAAATTACCTACAATTTTCTAAGACTCGAGTTGAGGAGGCTATTGTCCCGATCGAGTAGAAGTTGGTGTTGACAAAGGTCCACACTTCTTTGCACTTTTAAATGAATGTTCCCAAGAGATCCCGCCAAGTCCGAGGAGATCGAGGTCCGCCTCCCTTCTGAGGAAACAATCATCAATCGAACTCCACCTCTCGACGAGGACGGAGTAGCCTTTGAATACGATCCCAATGACGGTTGGCTAGACGAATTCGGCTATTTTCACTGGTACGAAGATCAGACCCCTCCACCGGCACAAAGGACTACAGTCACCCCATCATCACAAAGAGAAGGAAATTCTCAAACTCCCGATTTACCTTCACAGGAAGACGAGGACAGTTGGGTTAATTACCGGGCTCCTGAACAAGGATACCGAACACCAACACCAGTCCCTCTAGTAAACATCTTCGAAGACGTTGATTTCCTACCATACCTTCTCGACCAGATATGCAACAATGAACCCTTCAACGAATTCCTACTCAGAGTCCACGGAATTCCAGAAGATCAAGCACTAGCATTCTGAGCACGAGTGCTACAGGTACAACTATACCAAGATCACTGACCTCAGCTAAGATGAGGCATTAAAGCTTTACAAGAAGCAGAAGCCTTACTAAACCAGCTTCAAAACCAACGCACCCCTTCCTTCTCTCCCATCCCTGAACTGGAAGTAACCCCGGTTCCAGAAGAAGTTCACCACATCGCAGTACCCTTACAGGAACCTGCTCCCATTCGTCGACTCAGAAACCGACGACTCATCAGAGAACCCGCTAGGCAACCAACCCTCGTCCCCAGACCGGAACTCCTGATCGCCTCCCGAACCTGTTCCCGCACCAATGGCAACTGCGGAACACATCCAAGAATTGGTCGACCAGATTAACAATCTGAAAGACCAGATAAGGACCCTACAAAGGTCAACCGGAGTAAAAGAAACGAAGAACACGGAGGTGAAAATTACGAAGAAAGTAGAATCAGTACCAGAACCCGGGAGGTACGATGGAAGTAAAGTGAAATATGACAGTTGGAAATTACGCATAAGACTGTACATAGATGGCAACCAAGAAACCTTTATTACAAACAAGGACAAAGTAATTGCCATCCTAACGAGGATAGGACCAAAAGATGGAGAAAAGGATACACATGGGGCGGAACAATGGGCCCAACAGTACCTCACCAGATTCATGGACGAAGACGCCCTATGGCCTTCCATCGACACCCTATGGGACGTCATGGACCAACGGTTCAAGTCTGTTAACAAAATTGACAAAGCATGCATGAGACTTGACCGGTGCAGACAGTACAAGAATGAAACAATACAAGACTTCCTGACCAGATGGTTAGGACACTATTATGACACCAAGGGAAACCCGGCAGAAGAAGATCCAAATGGTGTCAGACTACTAGAAGGGGCAGTAGACGCCGCAATCATGGAGCAAATATATTACAATGACCAGAGAAAGAGTTGCATCCAGGACTATGTCGAAGTCCTTCTAAAAAAGGGATCTAGTATGGAGTCCTTTAAAATGAGAGGAAAGGACGTAACAAGATCCAATTACTCAAACAATCATCAAGAAGGACAGGCCCGAACCTATGGGAGCCGAGGACAACCAATGGACATAGGCGCCCTACGACAAAAGAACTCTAAGTGCTATAATTGCACAGGAGATGGACATGTCGCCCGAAACTGTCCAAAACCAAAGAAAGAATGCACTGAGTGTAAATTCTTGGGAGGAGGGCACAAAGTCAACTGTCGAAAAAGGGCAACAGAGGCTTCTTGACCCCCATGAGTTCGAACCACGAATCGAGAAGAAGAGAAGAAGGAAGAAGAAAAGAAAGAAGAGCCCAAAGGAGAACGGGCAATAAAAGGGATGGATTACGAAGCAATGAAGGCATACTTCTTCGATCTCCATGATACAGAGATGAAGAAGCAGGGAAAAGGTTACAGCAACTGAGGGATCTGGGACCTCAGAAGCCGAAAGAAAACATTCTAAATACCAAAAATAGTTTCTCTTCTCTCTCACCCTATGTACAATATGGACAAGATTTCGAAGAAGACTCAGATTCCTCTACTTGTTACTCCTCAGACTCCAAACCATCCAGTCCTGTTTATAGAGTACACTTACCAACCGAGACTGGGACTCCCCAAAAGGAGCTTGCTGCACGGGAATGCAGGCTTAATTCGGTCAAAGAAAAAGAAAAAAATATTTATGAGGAAAGTTTCCCAGAACGAATCCTCTTATGAAATACCAAAGTGCAATATGAGATTCTCATGGAAATCTCTATAGCACACCCCACCACCAAATTGCAGAGGTCACCAACTTAGGCAAAAACAATATGATCCTAGGATATACATGGTTGGCGAAACATAATCCAACCATTGACTGGACAAAAGGAATGGTGACAATGACAAGATGTCCACGATCTTGTTATATGCTATCAGACAGAGGTACCCAATTAGCAAAAGAAGAAGAGGATGAACTAAAACACGCCTCGACCGTACATAAATTCATCAAAAATCTTGAGGTACCCAAGAAAAAGGAACCCACCTTGGAAGAAATGGTTCCAAAAGAATATCACCATTTCCTGGACGTCTTTAGCAAGAAAGAGTCTGAACGTCTTCCATTGCAGAAACCCTGGGATCATGAGATAAAGCTAAAGCCTGGCTTTCAACCCAAAAAGGCAAAAATATTCCCCATGAGTAAGGATGAGATGGAAGAGCTAAAGTCCTTCGTGGAAGAACAAACCAAGAAAGGGTATATTAGACCCTCACGCTCTCCACAAACATCACCAGTCTTTTTCATCCCTAAAAAAGATGGAAAGAAAAGGCTGGTACAAGACTACCGATACCTTAATGAGTGAACGGTCAAGAATAACTATCCACTCCCCCTCATAAGTCAACTAGTGGACCAATTACAAGGAGCCAAACTGTTCACAAAGTTGGATCTCAGATGGGGGTATAATAACATAAGGATAAAAGAAGGAGATGAATGGAAAGTGGCATTTGTCTCTCACTCAGGAGCCTATGAACCTCTAGTCATGTTCTTTGGCCAATGTAATGCCCCCGCTATGTTCCAGCAAATGATGAATGAGATCTTTGCTGACATGGACGGTGTCATCATAGTCTACATTGACGACATAATGATATTCACCAAAACAGACAATGGAGCAGAACACGACAAAATCATCCAGGAAGTTCTCAAGAGACTAAAGGAACATGACTTATTCCTCAAGCCTGAGAAATGCTTTTTTAAGCAAAAAGAAGTTGAATTCCTCAGAATGGTAGTTAATACCGGGGGAATAAAAATGGAGAAAGGAAAGGTAGAAGCCATCCTTGAATGGCCCACACCCAAAAACATCAAGGGAGTTCGCAGCTTCTTGGGGCTTGCGAACTACTACCGAAGATTTATTCAAGACTTTTCCAAAGTCTCAAGACCCCTTAACGATCTTACCAAGAAAGATCAACCCTGGCAGTGGGGACTCCAGGAACAAGGAGCTTTTGATCAGCTCAAAGAAGCATTTACCACAGCGCCTATACTCGCCTATCCTGATAACAATAGCGAGTTCCACCTAGAAACTGACGCTTCAGACTTTGCAACCGGCGCAGTCCTTTCGATCAAACAAGAAGACAGGTGGCACCCTGTCGCCTTTTCCTCTGCTTCCATGACCCCCGAGCAGAGAAATTATCCAATAGCAGATAAGGAAATGCTTGCCATAATTCTGGCTCTAGAACAATGGCGACATTACCTTGAGGGGGCAGGAGAATTTGAAGTCTGGACGGACCACACCAACCTCCAATACTTCATGACGAAACAAGATTGGAATCGTCAACAAGCGAGATGGTCTCAATGGCTTTCTTGATTCAATTATGTCTTAATTAACAAACCCGGATCCCAAATGGGAAAGGCTGATGCTCTCTCTCGACAAGAAGATCATGCCATCGGAATAAATGAAGACAACAAGGGCGTTCAAATGATCCCTGAATACAGAGTAAGGGCACAATCTAAGTACGCTTACACAATCAAAGGAGAAGAAAGAAAACTCCTCGAAAGAATAGTGGAAGCACAAGAAGAATGGAAGGGTGATGATAAACCCAACCTTCTTACTAAGGATGGAATCCTGTATCTTGGTGACAGGATCTTTGTACCTCCAAAGGACAATCTGCACCAAGATATCATCACACTTTATCACGATTCCCCAATTGCCGGACACGGAAGTGCTGAAAAGACCTGGCAAAAAATAGAACGATACTTTCAATGGAACGGCCTTCGAGCCCAAGTGAAAGACTATTGTTCAAGGTGCGATAGATGTGCATGAATGAAGCCAGAAAACAAGGCACCAAAAGGGGAATTAATTCCGAACCCCATACCAGAAGGCCCTTGGAAAGATATATCCACGGACTTCATTACCGACCTCCCCCTTTCAAACACCTATGACTCTGTACTAGTCGTAGTAGACCGATTTTCAAAAGAGGTGGAATTTATCCCCACCAATAAGACAATCACAGCCTTGGGTACAGCCAAGCTCTATAGGGACTATGTATGGAAGCACCATGGTCTCCCAAGATCCATAATCTCAGATAGAGGACCACAATTCGCTTCTCAAGTAATGAAGGATTTGGGCAAGATGCTCAAAATAGACCTTAATATGTCTATGGCATTCCATCCTCAAACTGATGGACAGACAGAAAGGGTCAATAGAGACCTTCAACAGTATCTCAGGCTGTTTACCGCTGAGAAACAAGACAAGTGGGCAGAGTGGTTACCCCTGGCTCAATTCTCATATAATAGTCGCCAGCACTCAGCCACCAAAAAGACACTGTTCGAAGTCACCAAGACTTACGAACCAAGAATGGGTATTGAACCCACAATTACTAAGAACGAATCGTCTTCGGCATTTGCACAAGACTTTTCCAAGACGCTTGAGCAAGCTAGAGAATCCCTCGAAAAAGCTCAACAAACAATGAAAATACAAGCGGATAAACACCACACCAAGGTTCCAGATCTGACAGTCGGAGACAAAGTCTGGCTATCAACTGAGAACATTAAACTCAATAGGGCCTCCAAGAAGCTCACCGAGCGATGGATTGGCCCCTATGAAATCCTCTCATTCGCAGGACCTAATGCAGTCACTCTCAAATTACCATCCACCCTGTGAATTCATCCCACAGTAAATGTCTCAAGGATTAAACCTTATAAGGAACGCCTCGAAAATCAACCTGTCGTCACCCCAGGACCCGTGGTAGGCACACAAGAAGGAATTCCCAAGTTTGAGGTAGACTACATAGTCAATTCATGCCTCAAAGGACGTTCTTTGGAATTTCTAGTACATTGGAAGGGCTATGACGAGGAAGACCGAACGTGGGAACCTCAAAGCCATCTCTCTAACGCCAAAGAGGCAATTGCCGACTTTTACCTTTCCAACCCAGCGGCACCCCGGAAGCTCCAAATGGTCCAAACAGACTTTGATTCCCTTTTTTCATCTTATACAAACATGACGGAACCCTCCCAAGTTCCCTTCAATCGCCTGGAATGCGATTCATAGGAGGGGGGTAATGTTACGATTTCTCATCTTATCTTATCTTATCAAGTCACATGACCACTATCACATGATCATGGGACATGTCACCTGACCAAGTCTAGGTCAAACTCTTTCACTTCATTCACACTCACTCTAGACCCTTATCTAGCATGCTCGTTTAATCTCCGTTACTCTAGACCCATGATATCATTAATGACGTAGTAGCTTAGTCACTTATCTCTGACCTGCCCTAAACCTGTAAGTAGTATATAAACCGAATGTCATCAACGACCGGACTTACCAGACTTCAGTCAAGTCCTGGTTGATTCCCCTGGAACTTCCTCTTGTGCTCTATAGCAAGTCTAGTAGTGTGACCGAAGCCTTAATAGGTCTAGGTTGCCAACATGTGGAAGATTGCTGAGCATTATGCTGCTGTTAAATGGCTGATCTCTCTGGACTCAAGTCTGACTGGAGGAGCGGAGTTCTAGGGGTTATCAGAGGAGTTAGTATAGGAGTTGGACTGGAGGTCTGAGTGGAGGAGTTGGAGCAGAGGTACTCAGGAGGATATTGGTGCAGGACTTATGTGTTGTGCCTCTAAGCAGATCTATGTCCTTGTATAACAGGAGTCCAACAGGGAGGAGATGGGGTGATTGTGAAATAAGAGGAGAGTGATTTAGTCAATATTTGTACTAAGGAATAGTACAGGAGATACATAGGAGTTATATAGAGTGGAGTAAGTGGAGGAGATACAAAATGGGATAAAAATACTATCTAACAAAGGCGAAGAACATATGAAAATATTCTAGGAGGTTAGAAGCGAAGTAAGGGTCAAGGATTGTTAGGGATACAAGTAAAGACCAATCAAGGGTCAAAGAACAAAGGAATAAACAAATGGGGATAATGTCCAGGCAATTCTGAGTGAGCACAGCCACAGGTCTGATTGGAGGATCAGAGCTCCAAGGAGCTCTGTGTGTGGTGGAGACAGAGATGGACTAGAGGAAGATGGAGGTGACTGGAGATTGTAACACGAAGGCACACTCCTTGTGCGATGAGTCATTCCAGGGCTAACTTCCTCACTTATCTACCAAGGAGAGGCACTCACAAAGAGGCTCAACATCCCTTGGAGTTGTAAGACTTTCAGAAGAAGACAAACAAGAGGATTCAAGCGAGATGGAGCAAGTAGTGCGCAATGTATTGCATAGAACTAGCTAAGGGATATGGTACAAAGGATGTGGCTATTTAAGGAGATACTCCCTGTGCACAGACCAGGTAGCTAAGCAGCTATCTATATCATGGCTATGTGTGACTGATGGAAACGCACTGCCCAAGAGAGAGATGGCAGTGGTGGAGGATATAGTCCACAGAAGGTAACACACTTATACCAATGGGATGAGACAAATGTCATCAGAATACAGAATAAGAAGATATGGAACATATACTTCATAAGTGATTGGTCCCTCCCTAAGCTGAAGAAGAATTAAAAGTAGGAGGTGACCTGAGAGAAATAAAACCGTAACATTACCCCCTTCGTAGAATTGAGGCCCTGTCTTGACATCTCTAGTTATGGTCTGGCCTGTCTGGGTCTCCCTCATTGACCTCGTAGTCGTCAGCATCAAGCTGGAGGTCAACATCACATACGTATCTGTCATGTCCCATCTCCCCACAAGTTGAGCACCAGATGAGGGGGCAGTAGGTAGTCCCATGGCCCCAATTTTGGTAATTATTGCACTGAAGCATGAGGCATTGAGTACTATTGTGCCCTGGAGCCCAGGTCTTGCACTTGGGGCATCAATAACAGGGGCAGTCCTTGCAAAAGTGGCTGGTGGAGTGGCACTGAAAGCACTGGGCGGCAGCAAGGTTTTCTGGCAGAATGGTAGGATGGGATGGGGAAGGGAGTACTTGGTCTGGGACAGAAAGATGTTCTTGAGTGGGCGGAATGGCTGATGCTCTTGGCGTAGGGATGGGAGCAGGAGGAGGGGTTTCATATCACAGCAGGGATAGGGTTGGAGATCTAGTGCAAGGAGGAGAGGTTGTGAGATGTTCAGCAAGGGGTCAGGGAGTGACGAGGATGAGGTCAGTTTCTTCATAACAATGAACCTGAGTGGCAGTCATGGAGAAATAGATGGGTCGGAAGACTGGCCAAATTTCCTCAGGGGCTAGGGACATGATGGCCCCGTCAAAGTCTGTGGCAAGGAGGGCTTTCAACAGGTTGACTCTCATTCTGGAAAGTCCTAGATGGAATCCCTGAACATGGGGTTCCATGGTCTCGAGGGTGACGGGAAAGTGGGCAAGATAAATGGTGGTGGTATTTAAAATGGAGGAAAGAGCAATCAGTGAAGTGAGGAGGCTACTAGATTGTACAAGAGGAGTTCCTTCTAGGAGAGCCACGAGCTGTGGTGAGGATAGGATGGCCAAGTATAAAAACTGTCGGTGAAGGATGGGTGTTGGCAACCTACACCACTTAAGGCTTTGGCTACCACACAAGTAGTACTTGCTTAGAGATCAAGAGGATGATGTGGGGAATCAACCAGGACTTGACTGAAGTCCAGTCATTGATGACATTGGGTTCTTATACTACTTACATACATGGTTTAGGGCAAGCATGTGACTACTTACTAATCTACTACGTCATGTATGATGTCGTAGACCTAGACCAATGGTAATTAAAGAAGCGTGTTGTGGAGTGTTCTAGAACGAGCAGTGATTAAGAAAGCGAGTGTGATAAAAGTGAAAGGGAATGATCTAGTCTTGATCATGTGATAGTTCCCATGGTCATGTGCAAGTGATCATGTGACTTGATAAGATAAGATAAGAGATGAAATTGTAACATTACCCCCCTCCTATGAATCACATTCCAGGTGATTGAAGGGAACTTGGGAGGGTTCTGTGACATTTGAATAAGAAGAGAAAAGAGTGTCAAAGTCCATTTGTAGCATCCTCAACTTCCAAGGTGCTGAAGGGTTGGATAAATAAAAGTTGGCAATTGCTTCTTTAGCATTTGCCAAGTGGCTCTGAGATTCCCATGTATGGTCTTCCTCATCATAGCCTTTCCAGTGTACTAGAAATTCTAGAGATTGTCCTTTAAGTCGAGAGTTGACAATGTACTCAACTTCAAATTCAGGAATTCCTTCTTGTGTGCCCACAATGGGTCCTGGGGTGACTACAGGTTGGTTTTCAAGGCATTCTTTGTATGGTTTAACCCTTGAAATGTTTATGGTTGGGTGAATTCGCAGGGTGGAAGGGAGTTTCAATATAATGGCATTAGGGCCTGTGAATGAAAGAATTTCGTAAGGGCTGATCCATCGCTCTGTGAGCTTCTTTGAGGCCTGATTGAGTTTAATGTTCTCAGTTGACAACCAGACTTTATTTCCAATTGTCAAGTCTGGAACCTTGGAGCAGTGTTTGTCTGCTTGCTTCTTCATTGATTGTTGAGCTTTTTCAAGGGATTCTTTAGCTTGCTCAAGTGTCTTGGAAAAGTCCTGTGTGAAAGCTGAGAATGATTCATTCTTGGTAATGATGGGTTCTATTCCCATCCTTGGTTCGTAGGTTTTAGTCACCTCGAACAGTGTCTTTTTGGTGGCGGAGTGCTGGTGATTATTGTAGGAGAATTGTGCCAGGGGGAGCCACTCTGCCCATTTTTCTTGTTTCTCAGCCATAAATAGTCTGAGATATTGCTGAAGGTTTCTATTGACCCTTTCTGTCTGTCCATCAGTTGAGGGATGGAATGTGGTGGACATATTTAGGTCTATTTTGAGCATTTTGCCCAGATCCTTCATTACTTGTGAAGCAAATTGTGTTCCTCGATCAGAAATGATGGACCTAGGGAGACCATGGTGCTTCCATACATAGTCCCTATATAGTATGGCTGTACCCAAGGCAGTGATTGTTTTATTGGTGGGGATAAATTCCACCTCTTTTGAAAATCAGTCTACCACAACTAGTACAGAGTCGTAGTTATTGGATGTGGGGAGGTCGGTAGTGAAGTCTGTGGATATATCTTTCCATGGGCCTTCTGGTATCAGATTAGGGATTAATTCTCCTTTTGGTGCTTTGTTTTCTGGCTTCATGCAGGCACATTGGTTGCATCTGGAACAATATTCTTTCACTTGGGCTTGAAGGCTATTCCATTGGAAATATCATTCAATTATTTGCCAGGTTTTCTCAGCACTGCCATGTCTGGCAATTGGAGAATCATGATAGAGGGTAATAATGTCTTGGTGTAGGTTTTCTTTAGGGGAAACAAAGATTCTGTCACCAAGGTACAGGATTCTGTCTTTACTTAGAAGGTTGGGTTTGTCCAAATCCTTTCATTGTTCTTGTGCTTCTATAATTCTTTCGAGGAGTTTTCTTTCTTCTCCTTCGATAGTGAAGCCTTGTCTTGTTTGTACCCTTACTCTATTTTCAGGGATCATTTGTATGCCCTTGTTGTCTTCATCGATGCCAGTGGCATGATCCTCTCATTGAGAGAGAGCATTGGCCTTTCCCATTTGGGATCCAGGCTTGTTGACTAAGATGTAATTAAATCGAGATAGCCATTGCGACCATCTTGCTTGTCATTGGTTTAAATCTTGTTTCATCATGAAGTACCAGAGGTTGGTGTGATCCATCCAGACTTCAAATTCTTCTGCCCCCTCAAGGTAATGCCACCATTGTTCTAAGGCGAGAATAATTGCAAGCATTTCCTTGTCTGCAATTGGGTAGTTCCTCTGCTTGGGGGTCATGGAAGCCGAGGAGAAGGCAACAGGGTGCCACTTGTTGTCCTGCTTTATAGAAAGAACCACACCAGTTGCGAAATCTGAGGTGTTGGTTTCCAACCTAAACTTGCTATTATTGTCAGGGTAGGCGAGAATGGGGGAGGTGGTAAAGCTTCTTTTAAGGGTGTCAAAAGCTTCTTGTTCTGTGGGTCCCCACTGCCAGGGTTGGTCTTTCTTTGTAAGGTCATTCAGAGGACAGAAGACTTTAGAGAAGTCTTGAATGAACCTTCTGTAATAATTGGTGAGTCCGAGGAAACTACGGACTCCTTTGACATTCTTAGGTGTGGGCCACTCAAGGATGGCTTCTACCTTTCCCTTTTCTATTTTGATTCCTTCAGTGTTTACAATCATACCGAGGAATTCAACCTCTTTTTGCTTAAAAAAGCATTTCTTGGGTTTCAGGAATAGGTCATGTTCCTTCAACCGTTTCAAGACTTCTTTGACGATTTTGTCGTGTTCTGCTTCATCGTCTATCTTGGTGAAAATCATTATGTCATCAATGTAAACTATGATGATGCCTTTTAAATCAGCAAAGATTTTATTCATCATTTGCTGGAAAGATGCAGGGGCATTGCATTGTCCAAAGAACATGACCAAGGGTTCATAGGCTCCGGAATGTGAAACGGGGCTGCCTTCCATTTGTCTCCTTTTTTTATTCGTATATTATTATAGCCCCATCGAAGATCTAGTTTTGTAAAGAGCTTTGCCCCTTGGAGCTTATCCACTAATTGACTTATGAGTGGTAAGGGGTAGTTGTTTTTGATGGTCCATTCATTGAGGTATCTGTAATCTTGGACCAATCATTTCTTTCCATCCTTTTTCGGTATAAAGAAGATGGGGGATGTTTGAAGGGACCTGGATGGTCGAATGTAACCTTTACAGGTTTGTTCTTCGACAAAACTTTTTAATTCTTCCATTTTGTCCTTACTCATTGGAAATATCTTTGCCTTTTTTGGTTGAAAGCCAGGCTTCAGCTTTATCTCATGATCCCAAGGTTTCCATAGTGGGAGCCTTTTAGATTCCTTCTTACTGAACACATCGAGGAAGTGGTGGTATTCTGAAGGAACCATTTCTTCTAGGGTTAGTTCCTTTTCTTTCGGCTTTTCTAAGTTTTTGATGAACTGATACACGGTCAAGGCGTGCTTTAGTTTTTCTTCTTCTTCTTTAGCCAATTGTGTCCCTCAGTCTGAGAGCATATAGCAGGACCATGGGCACCTCATTATAGTTACTTTCCCTTCTGTCCAGTTTATTGTTGGATTATGTTTGGCTAACCATGTGTACCCAAGGATCATATTATTTTTGCCTAAGTTGGTGACTTCTGCAATTAGGTGTTCACAGTGTCCTTGATAATCAAGGATTATTTTGGCTTTATGTGTGACACTTCCTGCCGAGTTCTTGGTTCCATTGACATTAAAGACTGGAATTTCTTGATCTAGTCTTTCTAAGGGAAATTTGACTTGTTCTGCCCATTTTTGATCTATAGAGACTCCGTTTGCTCCACTGTCCAATAGGGCTTTGCACTGGTGTTTTTTGTGCTTGGTAGTGGGGTGTGCAACAGAGATATCCATTAAAATCTCTTGTTGCACCTTGGTATTTCATAGGAGAATCTGTTTTGGGAAACTATTCTCATAAATATTTTTTTCTTTTTTTTTGACTGAATTAAGCCTGCATTCCTGTGCAGCAAGCTCCTTTGAAGAACCTTCAGCACTAGCAAGTGCTACTTCACAGTTACTTCTTGGAGACCCAGTCTTGGTTGGTAAATGTACCCTATAAATAGGTGACATAGGTTCTGATTCTGAAGAGTAACATGTCAAGTTGTCTTTGTAATCCTGTTCATATTGTACATATGGGGAAAGAGAGGAGAAACTATTTTTGGTGTTTAAAGTGTTTTCTTTTGGCTTCTGAGATCCCAGATTTCTCAGTTGCCATAGCCTTTTCCTGCTTTCTTCATTTTGGTGTCGTGTAGATCAAAGAAGTAGGCCTTCACGGCCTTGTAGTCCATTCCCTTAATAGCCTTTTCTCCTTCAGGTTCTTCCTTCTTCT
>JBBPKI010001082.1:0-15027 GCA_038089155.1 Nevesoporus exiguus
GACAAAAAAGAGATTAAATGGCGGTATCTAGCTGAGACCGCATGAACACTTACACTGATATCCCGCACCTCCCTTTGCATTTGTACCATCCATCCGTGAATGTCAGCGCACAGAGATCACATGGCTAGAAATGTGAGACGAAGCGTACGAGGCGAAAAATAATGGTCACCTCGCCACAAGCATGTGTAATTGCCGCGCATTGATGGTCGTCATCTTCGTGATCCGAGACCTTGAAGGAATAAGTAACAACGAACCAAGAGTTCAATTGTAGTCATACTTTGGCGCATCCTTGAAGACATCCATTCTTGCCCCGGAGCTTGCACGGCGCACCGCACAAGTGGACGTCGACCGAGCACCTAGTGCAAGCAATGACCAAATTGCAACAGATTCAATAACAAATCTGCTCACACGTGCTTTCCAGAATGTCCAGCTCTAGAAGTGGAGTGGTAACCGGTCTTTGTGATTAAAAATCCGATGCCACTCACGTCATTGTGCATTTCTTTTTCTCCCCCCCCTCGAGTTCACCAGATTGCGCACAGTACTCGCAAGACTGCGTGCAAGCGTGGGTTGTCTTACAGTCATGCGCACCATCGTGGAATCGACCCTGAATGCAAAACAGTTGGCAAGACTCGCACTGCATTCCACAGAGCTGTACGCTGCTCTTCAAGTCAATCACAGCACTCTCAAGAGTCCGCTGGAGCTCCATGACACTTTCATGGCCAGCTTGGAAACGCGTCAAGTTTGACTTGATCCATGCTCGAACATGGTCGATGCGCATCTCCGCCAAGTCTTCCAGGTACTGAGTGAGCTCTTCTACCCACTGAGTATCGGGAACAAGCTGGCGGGAATCAAACTCATCCCATTTTGTGACGAGTGCGTCTAATACTTCCTCGAGGCTCATGTTTTCAGAATGCTCAACGTTTGCAACGAAAAAGCGAGCATCGCTATCCAGAGAATCTATCGGCAGATCCGTGTCTATGTTCTGTGGGGAAAGTATGTCTATTCTCCTGGTCGTCATGAAAAGTATTCGAGACCTTACCTTCAGTAGTTCAATTTCTGGTTCCACGTCTTGCATGCCGAAAGCCAACGCTGTAGGTAGGATGCTCAGTAAGAGCTGTGCACGATGCGAAGCCATGGTTTCTAGGGGTAAAATTAGCAACCAAATCGCACGAAAACGAGTGAGCGCACGAGTGAGTGCTCCCCAGTCGTTTGCCTGGAAGAAATTAGCGTCGTCCGTGTGCCAGTCCATTAGCGACAAATATCACCTTGAGTTTCGCCATCAGTGTCTTCATCAAGTGTAAGAACTCTCCTGCTGCCTTGTGTGTTACATCTTGCATATCAAGGCGCCTCTTCAATGTCGGGAACAACTTATAAAATTCTCTTGACTCGATGACTGGCCTGTCAAACGTGTATAACCATGCTGTCCCATGAAAGATGATACGAATCTTACCATGGGATAATGTTGAGTTTGCCGCCATGCAGACGTGATATGAAATTAGCATCTTGCTCTTCTTCGACTATCTGCTGGAACTTTAGCGAAAACCTGGGGATAAAGTAGAGTTAGAATATACAAAAAAGCATTTTCCCGAAGCGCTCACTCTCGCGCGATTTCCGCTTTATCAGAGTCAACGACATCTTTGATGATGATCACCAAGGTGGACTGGAAGAGCGCAGGATTTGCAACAGGGTCTAGGACTGTCGAGCTGGACTGGAATGACTGGAAGAGTCCGGTAATATCACGACTGAGGGCGAAGTTGTTGCGGAAAAGCACCTAAGAAGTCGAATTCAAGCTTTTTTTCTCGTCATCGATAGACGTCGACATACCAAATTTGAGATTGCTGTGTTGAAGAGAACAAGGAGAGTATCTTCCTGCGCCGAGCGCTCTATGCTGTGGACGCCTGCCAATATACTTTCAACATAAACTTCTCCGAGTGACCCGATGATCCACGGACCTTCAAAATCGAGCGCGACAATCAGAGCTTCTTTGGTCGGAGTCACGGACATCCAAACACCCTCAGTAGTCCTCATTGCCGACCCAGCAAACGACGTATCAACGAGGTGGTTAAGGGTGAAACTTTTCCCGACAGATTGTTCACCCATGGAGGAGACAACCCGGACGGGCTGCGAAGTAGGTTAGCATCAACGAGGTGATCGTACATATTGGAGGTTCGCACCTTATCTGCCATGTAAGACTGGAATATGGACTCGTACCACCCAAATGAGATCGAATTGACAATGCTGTTGATCTCGGCACCAAGTAGCGCTTTTTCGACCTCGGCAGAGTACACGCCGTCCTTCAGCGGGACGAATCGATTGTCTCTGGCGAGCGCCAGATGGATAGGAATGAGGCAAAGAATGTCAACAACCCACTCCCCGACCTTGAAGATAGATGTGTTCTTCCACTCTGCATCAGGGGAAAAGTCGACCACGAGGCTGTCGAACGTCGTCGCAGAGATGTCTAGCGTACTGAGCCTATCCCCAGTTGGTTTCTTTGTCGTCCTTTCAAATGTCTCGATTAGGTCAGTTAAGTGGGGCCTATAGCAACTATGGTCTCGATCAGTGACGAAGAGGATCGAACGACGACAACGATCGCTTGACGAAATGGTAGCACGCTGGACTGCTGGAAGAACCGGAAAGCGTGTCCATACATCGGCATGACAGTCCATGATACAGTTGTGCACCGTGAGATGGGCACCTCTTGACAAAGCCCCACGACTGTTCTTTTCCCTGAACATGAATTCGGTAACCTTTCTGGTGATGTCAAGCGCGAAAGAGCTGCAAGCCCGGGCCGACAGGTCCAGCTTCAGGAGGTATACAGCGCTTCTGCGGACGAATGAGCTAATGACCAGGTCACTGTCGCCTACCCAGTCTCCAATAGGGAGTGGGACTCCATCAGTAGAGCCAAAAGTACTCCAGTGGTAAGCAGTTACACTAGTGGAGGCACCGTCCGAGGTAACGACTATGAAGCACGAGCCATCTGGGGAAGAACAAACAGCGACCGGGACATGATGAAGATCCAAAGAAGCCGGTCTAAGAATTTGTCGAGGAACTGAGAAGATTTGTATTCGCCCAAGACACGCACCGGAATTGCATAGTAGTGAGTGAGAATACACGGCCGATTGCCTGAGAATCAACCAGCAAAAGCTCCTCGCTGCCCGAGGCAAAACATGCTTTCTTGATCGTCGTCCCCTCGCCGTACCATGAACTCAGGTTGATGGTGCTGCCAGATGCGGTAAATTGCCGGCTATCATCGTGAACAAAAACGTTTAGCTGCAGCTAAAGGGTCCTCAGTTTCTACACAACAGTCAAATCCTTCGGTCTGGATACCTTGTCACAGGAAATCAGAGCAAGCATCGCCTGAGATTCGTCAAACGCCAACAAGAACTCGCTGCCGATTTTATCTCGATGAAGCACCTTGCCACGCTCGCGTCCAATAGAGTTCTCGATGTCGTTCAGGTGATCCAAATAGAGGTGGAGGTTGGCGTTATGATCAATGAGTACGAGGAGCAGTTTGTCACCTTCAAGCAGCTGCGCGTGCCTTAAATTCAATTAGCTACTACGCAAAAAAGTTGTAAAAATCGGCAATCTCACGAGACCGAGAACCCCGCTGATAGTCGAAAGGAGTAGGACTCCTTGAAACGAGGACTCGGAACCCTAGTTTGATCAAGTTGGAGTTCATGCTGATCTTGTGTTGTCAGGTGCATGGGGTGAATGGTAAACAACAGTAAAGCTTCCTTCAACGTCTCTTGCTGGCCAATTATATCAAAATTCTGTGGAGCTGAGACTCTTTATCAGCCACGGAGAGCCAGCCCAGTGAACTGAGCGCACATTTGTCACGGTGATAGCTGAAGTTCCTACATTGTACGACAGACTTGAGACGTAGGGTATGCCTTAGAAATCGCTTGTTAATTAGTGTCATTATCAACCATTTCAACAAAGCCTTACGGCGAGTCACACGACTCTGATAGAGAATTGATCCTCTGTATCAGAGAACGACCTACTTCACGAACTTCCTGTTCACTATGGCGATCTGCTTCGAGCTTCAACTCCGCCTGGATATCTTCCAGTTGTATGCGACGCGCGGAATTGAGGATAGTCCGACAGAGCTTTTCCACAACGTCTCCAAGGTACCTTTGTGCCTGACTCTTCGCGCCCTTGATTGCTTCCTGCAACAAAGGCATGGTAGACGAGAGACCCTCGAGATCAGCGATGAAGTCTGGGTCATTGATGAGAGAAGATTCGTTGCTGCTCTCCTTAAGCATCTTATCAGCCCTCAGTTTCTCAGCTGACGTTGGCTTGGGTGGTTGGTCCGGCGTTGCGATCTTCTGGAGGATGGCCGCTAGGGTGGTCTGTAACTGCCGCTTGTTATCGTTGAAAACCGATTGAACTAGCGTAGTCAGTTGAGCTTCAGTTATCTTAATGATGTTCTGGGATAAATAAAGGACGAGAAGGATTTTTTCCTTCGACCTCCGGAAGCTTTCATCGATGATATTCTTGCACTTGGCTTGGCGAAGCTCATCAGTAAAACTCTCCGAGATACGTTGGTGGACTGCTGTTAGGTTGAAGTAGGACTCTGGGGACTGGTATCAGTACGGATACGAAGCCGTCAACACCACCACTTGCCATTCAACCTCGATTCTTCATCGGGTGTAAGCCCCGGAACAGACGAAAAGCATCGGCTGCGATCAAGCGTGCTGCAAATTCGTTTGTCAACGGAGGGTTGGAAACTTGAAGGGGGCGAGAACGAACGGATAGCTGGCGAATACAGCATTAACAATTGCGAATCGGATGCATGATTCCGTCTCAGCTCTGACTGCGTTCAGCCGATCCTGAGCACTCTTTTTTTGAGCTTCTATGTTCTTCTGACAAGTCGACTTAATGGCATAAACCTCCTTCATCCAGATGCTACACTCGTCAGGGAAACGTTTATTAAGCCCCATTTGGACGATGTTATTGAGCGATTTGAGATTGATGGATTCTGATAGTTGCACACGCTTCTTCAGCCTGTGAACAGTTAGGGAAATACAAAGAATACAAGATCTGAAATACATACAAATTATCTTGCAGCGAGAACGCAGTAATTCTAAAGGGATTGAGGGCCTTGAGGAGACGCTTAGCAGGCAAGTATCGTGTCGTCATGAACCCTTGTCTTGTTTCGCCAAACAACAGGCGTGGCTTGAAGAGCTCAGGGTCCATATTACACTCCGGGGGAAGTTCCGGGGTAAGGAGCTCATCGGAAGCACACTGACACATTGGGTAATTCATTGGGGCTCGGACGAAAGTTGTGAAATTAACATACCTCGAATCCTTGGCGGGAGGAAACACTTTCCTCCTGCTCCTTTGTTTTCGCTACTTCAAAGGTGAATAACCGATCGGTATCGTCTTCATCGGACTCAGAATGCTGGTCGTCGCTGACCGGACTGCTCCATATCAAGGATTTTGCATGGTCTTCGGAGACCAGGGCGATGACTTGATCGCAGATTTTTGTTAGGTACCTGGGAATTTGAGTGTCAGGACGCGTCTGTTCTACGTGATACGCTCTGAGGGATCTCACCTCATAAAGGTGACACGATTCCGGCGTACGGGTGAGGGAGCATCGTCGTCCCATGTCAGCTCTTCTGGCCAATAAGTCACATACATCTTTTTCACCCCTTCAACAGATTCCGGAGTGCGACAGATGTATAAACCAGAGCGGAGAGCAGGCTTCTCGGCTTTCCCTTCCGGGGTGCCAAGCAATTTGGTCGAGCTACCAATACGTCAGCGACAACACCAGAATTATTGGTTGGACAGTGACACACATGGCATCGTCAATGACTGCTACAGAGACCAAGAAGCGAACAATCTCTTCTTTGCACCCATAAATCCCAATGGGCCTGACTTGGGACTTGTCGAGAGCCTTGAAATCGACCTTCGTCAACGACATGTAAGCGCCAGGAGATATTGCGTTCAAAAAACACTTGAGGGAATCTTGAGCAATAATGATCTTATCGACTATGAGGATATCAGAGCTAAGCTAAGACATCGTGCGCCACTCATACCCAGGCCACTGGTACCGCGCTCACTGATCAAGTCAAGGATACGATACATTCCCGGGATAGAGGAACAGAGATCCTCTTCTGGATGAGGTTGCTCAGCGGGTTCAATATCGACCTATCAACATACCGTCTGTGAGTAGTTTCAAGATCACCAGAACGATGTTACCACTCACCCCTCCCAGCTCTTGGTTCGCATGTTGTTCACCGAGGTCTATGGACTCAGTGGCGTCGATCTCTTCATCGTCGGTCTCATCGCCGAGATCAATATTTAGGAATGATGACTCGGAGGACTCCGATTTCGATTCCTCCGACACCGGTGCAGAACCGTCCGGGAAATCTACATCGTCGTTCAGAATTGTTAGGGAATCCTCTGCATGTCCGATAGAGGTCACGTCAGTGTCGACAGTAGTATCGTCCACCTCCAAGATGATGGACATGATCGCGAATAACTACGGATCGAGCGCAAATCGCTAGCGTAGGGCGAAAGGTTGTAAAGCAATGCGGGTTGCGTTTCTCTGAGTGGGGAGACAAGGCTGAAGGGGATTTTTTATACCCAGCACTCCTGTGGGTCCATTGAACCACGGACCCTAAAGGGATGGTCGCGCATCCCCCAAACATAGGCATGGACGCAAAGCTGGCCCCAATTATGGCCGAGGCTAAAGGGGATTTAATATGAGTGCAGGGGTCAGCTATCGAAAAACCTTGATAGCATGGGAATTCTATTGCCAAAGGTGAGCTTCTCGGAGTAACTCGGCGAAATAGCGCCGTATCCTGTGCCGGTGCGGGTCTTGGCAGGAGAATTGGAAGCTGCAAGTGGATACCGTTTCGCCGCAGAGAATGACCCTTTGGTCACCACGTTTCAACTCAACAAATAGAAATTATTACGTAGGGTACCTAGTAGGGCAGCGACCTGGACTCCTTCGGTTGCATCAATCACGGCAGAGCCACCGCTTATGAACGGCCTGGGCAACTTTCAAGTACAGTAGACCATCTCATAATGCATAAGGTCATAATGCATATTCGCTCATAACACATAGCATCGGGGAGCTGCACCCTGATCCTCCCCCAGCCAAAATGCACTCTAATAATGCATAAATCTTATAATGCATCGACTTTTGCTGCTCCCGTCGCTATGCATTATGAGATAGTCTACTGTATACGAATCCAACCTCGGCGCAACCTGAATCTGCCCTAGGTGCGAGCTTAGGCCTGCTCAGTGGACAGAACTTAGAGCCGAAACTGGTCACCACCTTGTGTCGTATCCCAGAGTTACCGTGTGCATCATGTCTACTTATGTAGTTGCAGCCGGACTCTGAGTCTGCGCGACGTCGGATCACATCATAGAGCTACAAATAGTACAAGGTCATGTGCTCGTGGGGCCCCGCGGCCCCGCTCAGACTCGGCGGTACCCCAAGTTGCAACCGATCAAGCGACTGCGCCTTGGCTCCCAGCTACGACCCACTTGTGCAAGCATTCTGAGTCTATTCAAGATATTAGAGGAATGGCCCACAACCGTGGCCCTAGCCATTATCCCGAACTCAATTATGGGTGTGGAGCCAAATGGATCAAGAACTTGACCCAGAGCCGGCTCTCGACATTCCTTGGTGGCCATTTTCAAGACGTCAACCTCTCTTCTGTGCTCTATGTACACAGAATTGATGGCCCCGAATATGTGGACCTGCAGGTCTGGAGCGCCCCCGGGCTGTCGAGACCCCTGTTCAGGGAAGCGATGCGACAGACGTTTAAACCTGCTAAGAAAGGCGACTCATTCGGGCCGTCTTGTGAGTCTCTTTGATATGAGTCCTTATAGTCTATCATGTCTCATTTGACTACTAGGGGTATGCTATTCTAATGCATCGTCGTCTGAGGGGGATACGGCTAATATCGTACCATTTCTCAGACAAATCACTGGTGGAAAGTCAAGGTGACGGTCCCGTCTGATTGGAAACAATACGAACGCGTCCAGCGTGAGCATATTTCTTGCTTTATGAGATAAATCTGATCGGCTGGCAGTCGAGTTTGATCCTGGATGTGAAGCCATGATATTCACACTAGATGGATTGCCATTACAAGGTTTGTGTTGAGAATTTATTCATCCTTCAATATATTCACCACGCTTCCAGGCATCACTGGCGGCTATGGTGGTGATCGTCGTGTGGAGCACATCATTCCTCGTGAAGCCGTCGAACGCGGCATCTATGAGGTAGTCATCGAATCCACCTGTAACGGCATGTTTGGAGTTCCATGGAGTGGTGATATCACTTCGCCGCCAGACGTGAGAAAAAGTTACATTGCTCCTTGAACCGCGCTGATTGATGCGTTTCAGATGAACAGATACTTTAACTTGGCGTCCGCCGATTTAGTGGTTCCCAACCAAGATGCATGTATGTCCGGGGGCGATTTCACAGAATTTTTGTTGATCACCGTTACAGGGCACCTCATGTGGGATTTCACCACCCTCAGAGAGATCACCGATAGTTTGCCAGGCAATAGCCCGCTGCAAAATGAGGCGTTGGTAGCTGCCAATGCAGTTATGAACGCCTTCAAGACAGGCGACTCAGAGAACATTAAGCAGATGCGAGAGATCGCGGAGGGTGTCTTTGGAAAAGGTTGGCAGGCCAAAGGAGCGGACATCTATCAAGAGGGCCCAGGCAAGGCTCAAGTTATCGCCATTTCGAACTGTCACATTGTGAGACATCAAGTCATACGATGAGGGATCGCTTACACGCAGCCTAGGATACAGCTTGGCTATGGCCATACCAAGCCACACAGCAGAAGACTGCGAGATCGTGGTCAACTCAAATCGATCTTATGGAGCGTTACCCGGAACACAGATTTATTTGCTCACAAGCTCAACAGTTCAAATGGTTGGAAGAGGTATATCCCCCTAAGTCTTGTGCCAACGAGGAAGTTGATCTTGGACAACACAGCAATACCCTCCCCTTTTTAAGAGGGTTCAAGAAAAGGTGGCGTCTGGACAGTTCCATATTGTTGGTGGTGCCTGGGTCGAAAACGATGGAAATTTGCCATCCGGCGAGGCCCTCGTTCGACAATTTGTGTACGGTCAGAGGTATTTCGAGTCCCGATTCGGTCGACGGTGCGAGACAGCTTGGTTGCCCGATTCGTTCGGGTTGACTGCCGCGTACCCCCAGATAATCAGAAATTCGGGGATGAAGTATTTCTTCACGCAAAAGCTTTCCTGGTAAGTCGACTGATCTGTTGGATGAGGGAGCTTCTCACCGTTGTTTATCTCCCTAGGAACAATATGTAGGTCACTCAGTCAATTAGTCTTCTCCAGTACCCTTCTCCACTAATGAACTGCGATGTATGCAGAAATGTCTTTCCGCACTCTACTTTCAATTGGGTGGGCCTTGATGGCACTCAAGTTATGTGCCACATGACCCCAGTTGGTAAGAAATTCCTGTACTCACTAGATGGTTGTAGTAATGCGATTACTTTGCAGATACATACACGGCACAAGCAACCGTCGGCGATGTGAACAAAGGAATTTCTAATCACAAGGTCAGTCTTATTGCACCAAACAATTTTCGTTGCTCGATTACAACAGAACCTTGAATCAAATGCTTCCGCCCTTCTCCTCTTCGGAAATGGTGACGGCGGTGGAGGTGCTCTTCCAAAGATGCTTGAGAATGTACGTTTGTGCTCATATACAGCGTCTTTCGCCGTTGACAAATGGATAGCTTCGCCGAATCCGGGCAGTCAATAATGCTCACCGCGACCTCCCACCTATGAGCATGGGCAGCACTGTGGAGCAATTCTTTGAAGACATAGAACAAGAATCAAAGGAAGGTAGAACACTTCCAGTGTGGTAAGTCTTTTGATACCACCTTTTTGCTGTTTTATTCATCGTGGCAGGCGCGGAGAATTGTACCTCGAGGTATACTATCCTTTTCATGATACCAGAAACTGTCTCATCACCTCGTCAGTATCATCGCGGCACCTATACTTCCCAGGGTGAGTGAGAGCGTTGACTGAGCCCGGGAGGCATACAGATGATGTCGCCGCATAATCAAGGTTCCATCAAAAAGGGGAACAGGAAGTGTGAGATTTTACTGCGAGATGTCGAGGTATGTAATCCTCCTGCCGCCTCCAGGTCTGATGTTGAAAAGTTTCGCAAGCGACTTGCAACCTTCGCAACGCTGTTCAAGTCTGGCCGCAGCTCATATGTGTATCCAAAGGCGACTATTGATAATTGTTGGGAGAAGGTGCTCCTGAATCAATGTTTGTGCAGTTGACATCTTTTATCCAGTAACTAACTGTTTCTTATAGTCCATGATGGTATGGTTGACTTGGAAAGTATTCTGCACGATTTAACTGATTTTCGACCTTAGTTCTTCCTGGATCTTCTATGTAAGCCTCTTCAGGAAGGTAAGAACACTGAACTGACTACTCATTAGTGCAATGGTATACGATGACGCTGAGCGGCTGTATGCCGAGGTACGCAAAGATTGTCAAGCTCTCATCGAGGACACCTTGGGTGTCCTCCTTTCAAACTCTTTGCCTCTATCCGAGGATCTTCCGATTTCGCAGCCGTTCGATGTTATGGCAGTAAATACTACACCCTTTGCTCGTCGTGATATTATCAAGGTCCCCATGTCTGGAGCGGATCGGAACTTGGCTCCGAAGCCCACACAGACGACTGTAGACGGAAAGCATGGTTATGTACTACTTGAGACCCAAAGAAATGACATGCTGTCGCAGCCAGCGGTTGTATCTGCTGCACATAGTCCGGTATCAGGTCAGTACGCTGTAACCCAGCTGGCCCGATCTGATAAGATTTTCTCCAGCATACACCAATGGCTCAGACCACATCATCCTGAGAAGTCCAGCTCTTCAACTCACGATTTCAAAAGGACGCGTTACCAGCTTGTACGACGTGAAGCTCAAACGAGAGCTAATCCCGAAAGGTAGTACCGGTGGACTAGTGATATTTGAGGACCGACCCAACTACTGGGATGCGTGGGGTTCGTTCCAAAGCCCGGTATAGTCTCGTGCCTTCCTTTAACACATTTCTTGTTCGAAGATGTCGAGATCCACCATCTAGAGACGCGAACGCCGCTGGAGTTCTCTAGTGCTCGTGTCATTACTGAAGGACCCCTCAGAGCCGCTGTGCAAACGCAGGTCGAGTACGGGAAGAGTACGATAGACGTCACTGTGTGTATTTGACACCCTCCGTTCCTATTGGTCCTAATATGTTCAGTAGATATCTCTGGATGCGTTCTCAAGTAGGCCAATCGTATGCATAGATTTTGAAACGTGACTGATGGCCATGCTGTAGCCACTTTCAAGGAGAATTCGCAACCACTCTTTACTTTCGATGCCAAGGTAGATTGGCATGAAAGGCATAAATTCTTGAAATGTAAGCACTTGATTATTGTGCTGGTTGATCCTCGGTAATTGGGTATGATAGTTGAATTGCCTCTTGACATCAACAACACGGTTGCCACATACGAAACTCAGTTCGGGTGGGTGCAGCGGTCGACTCATAAGAACACCACACTTGATGCAGCCCGGTTTGAGGTCTGTGGCCACAAGGTATATAGAGTGATCTTGTACTGCGCGTGCTACTTCTTATTCTCTCCCAGTTCGCCGATTTCAGCGAATATGGATACGGTGTCGCATTCTTATCCGAATCCAAGTATGGATACTCATGCGAAGGAAACGTTCTTCGCCTTTCTCTCTTGAGGTCGCCCACGGCTCCTGACCCCGAGCAGGATCAAGGTGCGCCAGTTTCCCCACATTCGTTGCGTGCGGAAATAGCTCACGATCACCACATGCACACATAGGAAAACATGAGTTTTCATGGGCAGTGATGCCACATGTCGGCTCCTTCTTGGAGTCCGACGTGCCGACAGCTGCTTATATTTTTAACTCTCCTCTACATCGTGAGTAAACATACTTTTCAAGCCTGGTAGACTGGACTGGGAAGCTGATGTCCTCACGTACACAGTGAGAGCCGTACCTCAGAATGTGGAGTGCCATCAATCGATGATTTCTGGATCACCCTTTTGGTTGGAAGGTTCTCCCAATGTCATACTGGAAACGATAAAGCGAGGCGAGGACGACGACTTTCAGTCTAAGAACGCGAGGATGACAGTCGTCCTGAGACTCTACGAAGCTTTTGGCGGTCACGGACATGTTCAGCTTCGGATCTCTCCTCGCATTCAGGTCGTAGATGCCTACTTGACAAATCTGCTTGAGGATCGCAAGACGGCGTTGTCCTTCGTGCCTAACACCGATGCGGATGTGGGTGCCGATAATGATGATGATGCCGTCGCCTCGGGATTCCAGTTGGACTTGGATTTCCGTGGGTTCGAAATCAAGACTGTGAAATTAGTCGTTTCCGATGGGACGTGGGCGCAAGATGCTCAATCAAACGATGGTTCCAAGTGCGTTTTTCGTATGTGTCCCTCTTAGGCGACGTGCGGTTGAGGGAACTATCGACTCACCTTTGCCAGGTCCTCAAGGCGCAGTAGCTGGGTGACAGTCGAGAAAGAATGAGCAAGATCAATGGTCGTGGTATTCAAACAACTTCTATCTTGTACCGATACTAAGCCTGTGAGAAGAGGAATGACCTGTACGTTGCACTCCATTGTACCTGTACAACAATATGCGCATTGTTGCCGCAAAGTCGGCCTTACAATGTACATATAGCGACTCCAAGTGCTCTCGCGCGCCTGTTACGATGCAGTGTTAATTACTAAGCGCAAGTTCAAGCAGATTCATCACAGGAAGGGTATAGCAAGTTCAGGTTGGAAGGTTTCTGGTGTTCTTATCCAACCTACTAGGAGTCAGACCATCTTGTCTAGGTGGTCAAGGTTTGAGTCGTCTCAAGTACATTCGAGGCTGTGGCGGCTGGTGATTTCCGAAGGTCGGATCCAGCTCTGTCTGCGGATTAGCAAGACTATCAAAGTCGACTCCGACAGTTCAGTAAACCTGGCCATTTGGTTAAATGGAAGGCCACAAATGGGACCATATCCTGCCCTAGATACCCCGCACCTGATAAATGGAGGAGAACGTGGGCACGTCCGAGTTGACACTCGTTCGACCCCCTTCCAAGTGGGACACCTGGACGAGCATCCTACTACTTACCACCCGAGTTACAGACACAACCGTGGTTGATGGCAACCTTTACCCATACCCCCATCGAGGAGATCCCAAAGGTGAGAAGCGAACCACTCGTCCCTGGCTCTGCCGGGTGTTGCAGCCCAGATGATAACGATCATCGATGATCGCGCGCAGATCAGGGACACGCTTCGAGCGACGTTCAAGGCAAGGACCACCCGCCCGCTTGCATGGCGTAAGCACCAGCTCTACCAAGTCGCTCGGTTGGTTCAGAACGAAGCCGACGCGATCTGCGACGCGCTCGCCAAGGATCTCTCGAAACCGAGAGTAGAAGTACTCTTTGCCGAAGTTGGCCCTGTCGTCGAACGGGCGATCAAGAGTGCCGAGCAGCTGGATACGTGGGCGGCATCTGAACATCCCGAGGTACCGGACTGGCAAAAGGCGTGGAAACCAACGTGAGTCCCGTGGTTTTGGGGTTTTGTGTTTTAAATTTTACCCTCCGGAGACACGTTGCTGAATCGCGGAACCCCATATAGCGTCTTCAAGGCACCCAAGGGCACTGTGCTCATTATTTCGTGTGTTACATTCGTCGTTTGAAGAAGGCTTGCTTTGACTGACGAGGCACCACTGACTAGACCATGGAATTATCCATGCATCCTCACTTTCCAGCCCCTCATGGGAGCTATCGCGGCTGGCTGTTGCGCAGTGGTCAAGCCCTCGGAAGCTGCACCCCACTATTCCCAGCTCATCGCGGATCTACTTCCCAAGTACCTGGACACTTCCGCCTACCGAGTCGTAAACGGTGCCGTGGAGGAGGCGACCAAGCTTCTCGAACTCCAATGGGACCACATCTTCTATACTGGAAATAGCAGAGTCGCTCGTATCATTGCTGCCGCCGCCGCCAAACATCTCACACCTCTTTCGCTTGAGCTTGGTGGGAAAAGTCCCGTACTCGTGGATCCTGCTTATGATATGGATTTGGCGGCTAAGCGCATCCTATGGGGAAAATGCAACAACGCCGGTCAGGTAAGACGCCGCGCTGTCATTGCCTTGTTCGAGGGTTACCACGTGGTGACGTTTGACGTGTCAGATCTGCGTCTCACCGGACTACATTCTCATACCGTTCACGAGACAAGAGGAATTCATCCAGAGCCTCAAGAAAGCGTACAAGTCATTCTTCCCAGATGGCGCTCTTGGCTCTGCGCACTATGGCAGTATCGTGAATAAATTTCATTTCGACCGGCTGTCCTCTCTACTCGACCGTACGAAGGGCGAGAAGGTAACTGATGGCTTTGAGGGGAGGAAGGACGCTGTGAACAAGCGAATTGAACCTATTGTCATAGCGAACGTGGAGGAGGGCGATTCCCTGCTGGAAGAGTACGCATTGGTGCAGTTTAAGCAACGCGTGTTGGCTCACCTTAAAGTTTCGGCATCAACAGAGAGGTCTTTGGCCCCCTCCTGCCTATCATCCCTGTCGATGGCTTGGATGAAGCGATCGCCTTTATCAATGCGCGGTATGTCGGCCGGTGTACTTTTCAGATCGCGCTAACTAGCAACAAGACCTCATCCTCTCGTTTTGTACGGTTTCACGGATGACCCGTACGTGAAACAGAGGCGTAAGTCCTCACACTATTTCACATCCAAGTCCTGTGTCTCACGTGTTATTTCGCAGTCATCGAGGAAACCCAAAGCGGCGGCATCGTCTTCAATGATACGTTCCAGCAGTTGAGCGGTGAGTCATGTGATCTGGTTTTTTGTTGCTGACTTGGCTGACGTCATGGTTGCTATGACCGCTCTACGGCGCTGATGTGCCACTTGCTGCGCTATAGTGGGTGAACTGCCATTCGCTGGTGTTGGCGAGTCGGGATGTAAGCAGATGACCTAAGCATCCTCGTATGGCACATGG
>JBBPKI010001083.1:0-12007 GCA_038089155.1 Nevesoporus exiguus
CTCGCGGAGTTCGCGTACAATAATGCTCCGAACGCTACCACCGGTGTGTCTCCGTTCTTCGCTAATAAGGGTTACCACCCCAATCTCGCTGTCCATCCGGAGCGCGATCTCACCTCCGCTCGAGCCCAAGAGTACTCCATAGACCTCGATTCCCTCCACAAATTCCTCCGTGAAGAGATAGCCACTGCTTAAAAACGGTACCAAGGACCCGCTGATGCTAAATGAACTCCGGTGCCGGACTTAAAAGTCGGTGACCTGGTCTTTGTCAAAGCTAAGTACTTCTGCTCTACGCGGCCTTCCAAAAAGATTTCTGAAAAGAACCTTGGTCCATACCCTATCATTGCTCAAGCAGGCTCCCTCTCCTTCACGCTCCGGCTTCCGGAGAGTATGAAGTCCGTACACCCGGTCTTCCATGTTTCTCAACTGGAACCCGCCGTTCCCAACACTATTCCCAATCGTACTCAACCACCTCCACCTCCGGTCGAAGTTGATGGAGAACCGGAGTTCGAGATCTCCGAGATTCTTGACTCCAAAATAGATTGCAGACGGCGTCATTGCAGGTTGCTATATTTGGTCCGGTGGTCCAGATATGAAGGAACCGATGAAGAAATCTCGTGGCTTCTCGCCACTGAGTTAGGTCATGCTTCAGAGCTTGTTGAGGAGTTTCATCTCCAGTATCCGGACAAGTCCGGACCTCACTCCACTTGATCCGCCGGATGACTGCATTCATTGACTATCTACAGGAGGCAGCCAGTTTCTACCTAAACCTCCCTATCATCCTCGCTCTCCTCATCATCGTCGTCATCTCCATCCGCCTCCTTCTCTGCCGCCTTCTTCTTCGTGAACTCCGCGATCTCCCTTCTCTTCTGCTCATCCGCCGCTTCCTTCTCCTCCGCCCTCAACTCCCTCATCTCTCCAGCGACCTCCCGGACCTCGCTTTCACCCACCCTCTCATCCGCCATCTCCACCTCAACTCTGTCGTCGCCGTACATCTCCATCGCCTTGAGCTCCACCAGCTGCTCCAGCGACCAGTTCTGGCGCTCGAAGCCCAACCGGATTTGGTCGCAGATCTCGCGGACCACCCAGAGCAGCTGGGTCAGCTCACTGCCCCCAACTTCCTCCGTTCGTACCTTCTTCTTCGCCACCTCCAGCTCCTCCATTTTTCGCTTCCACTTTTTCTCCACCCTCTCTTCTCCGGGCCACTTGCACCGCATCTTCACATCCCGGCACTCCGAGCACGCCATCGACTTCCCTGTTGCCTGCTCACACGCCAGGCCCCGCTCCTCGCACCTTAGGCACTCCGGCATCGTCGGCGTCCTCGCCTTCCCCTTGCCCTTGCTTGGCCCTGCCTGCGCTTGCTGGGCCCGCACCTGCTCCACCTGCTCCGGTTAGTCCATGTCGCCTCACCGAAAACCACTCACCCTTTTCTTCGCAGCCTCCTCTGCCGCCTTCTTCTTCCGCGCCTCCTCCTCCCTCTTGACCTTGACCTGCCTCCTCCGCTCGGAGGCCTTCGCCCTCCACAGGTCGTCGTCGTTGTTCTCGTCCTCCGCCAGGTGGACATCGAGCCAGGTCTTGATATCGGGTGTGCCAGACATGGTGGTGGGTAGTGGTAGTGGATGAAGTGACTCCAAGCACACAGGTTTCTTTTTTAGCGGACGAACCAAACTCCGTTTCGGACTCCGAAACCAATCAATGGAGTCACGTGCTAACGGCCTTCAGGGGTTCAGGCCTAAGAGGGGGATACTGTCATATTCCATCCAACTCCGGTCACTCCAGACCAACTCCGGACTAGTTCCTCCGGTTGCGCGCACATACTCAACTCCGGACCAACTCTGTTGATCCTCCGGTTCGTTCTCGCTCAATATCATAGACTTTGACTTTGGACCTTTTCCATTATGTTCCATCTTGACATCTCTCAGTATGTTCCACTATGACATCTCCGTTTCCGTTTCATCTTGACATCTCTTTTCCCATTCCATCTCAATGTCTTATCTTGACTTCCGTTTCACTTGCATAGTTACCTCTGTGCCTGCGCACATTGAAGACTTATCCGATCTCATCTCTCTTAGTATATAAAGTCTCTACTTCTGTCAGTAGATACCTCAGTTCGAATCTCGACTTAACCTCGCCTCCTTGTCCTGTCCTCGTCTTGAGTCTGAGACTCTCCTCCGAACTCCGACCCTCCGCAAATTCAGGACACCTGACTTTCTGCAAGGCGCACCACATAAGGTGAAGCCAAGTCCCGTTCGACTAACCTAACTCCGAAGTCCGGAGTTAGTCCGGAGTTCGTCCAACCCAGTGTTTAACAGGTACATAGAAAGGATGTTGGCATAGGACTTATGTGTCATGCCCTTGAACAGATTCATGTCCTCATATTTCAGAGGAGTGGAGTTCTGACAGAAGAAGAAGAGGGTTTGCAATGAGGGTCAGGAGAGGTGACTAAATCAATATTCGTGCTAAGGTTACACGACAGAGATACAGAGGTTTTATACTAGAAGGTAAACAGGGACATCAAGGATGTCAGGAAAAGAATGAGATAATATCAAGGGTCCATAAGGGACCAAGAAGGGATGGAGGAAGTGAAGAGATGTACAAATGGAATGTATGGAAGATATCCAGGTCTAAAGATAGCTAAGTCCCTGTGCAAGCACAGCCTTGGTCTGGAGTGGAGGCAGAGGTGAACTGAGGGTGGCGGAGGTGGCCAGAGGTGGCGGAGATGGATGGGATGTCATGGATATGACAATTTGCAGGGTTATTCTGTTGCAAGTTCATTGAGTATGCTTTTCCTTTGAAAATGATGGCTGGTGGCATAGTTTCACCATCTGTGCAGATTGTAACAATTACAGTAGTTGTTTCCTTGCTTCCACACCTTTGCTGATAAACAAAGTGTGCTCCAGCCACAGCAAGAATCCACTCATGTCCACCATCAGATGGCTGCAGCCCAGTTTTATCACATCCCCCAATGCAGTTATACTTGATCCTCTGCTTGCCATCTCCTTCCTCAATAGTTTCCTTCAAGAGTATAAAGTAGGCTTCTTTTGTTGCTGGATTGACACCACAGCCTCTGGCACTATCAAGACCTTGTGCATAGTAGGTACCAAGTTTGTTTTTGTATTTCAATATGAACCAATCTGTCCAGTTCTTGCCAACACTCTGAAATGTGGGCCCAATATGTGCCTGCAGAATCTCATTCACATGCTCCCTGAGTCTCCAATGACTAAGAGGAAATCCTCAACGTGCTGTCTCCTGTATATAGGTGATGATTACACCCATCTCCTCTTGTGTCAGCCATCCCTTGGATAAATTGAATTCAGAGAGCATATATCTCCCTTTGGTAAGATTTGCAAGTGTCTTGTGATTTAGCTTAATGCTAACTCCTGTTTGTAGGAGATGCTTTCTCTCAACTTCTCAACAGATGGTTTGAAGTTGTTACAGTTTTGTTCCTCTCAGGACACCTCTTACTTTTATTCCTCCTTCAACTTAGAGAGGGTCCATTTATATATGAAGTATACATTCCATACCTCCTTTTCCTCTATTCTAATGACATCTGAATGGTTCCTCTATTATGACTTTCCTTTTGCATCTGATTACTGCAGACTACTATCTCCATCACTGTCACCTCTCTCCTGGGCAGTGTGTTTCTGTTTCCCCTTGATAGTTTCAGCACAGACATTTACTTAGCTACTTGGTCCATGTGCAAGTAGTGCTCCCTTAAATAGCCACATCTTTATATCATATTCCTTAGCTAGTTCTACACAATCTACCACACACTACTTGCTCCTCTTCACTCAATTCTCATCTCAACTCCAAGAGTCTTACAACTCCAAGGGATATTGTGCCTCTCCATGAGTGCTTCCCCTTGGTAGATAAGTAAGGAAGCCAGTCCAGGAATAACTCACTGCACAGAAAGTGTGCCTTTGCATTACAAAAGAACTAGCTCGTCCCTAATGTCTTCTTCTTTAAGAAAGACCTATCATAGATCCCCAATGCCCCTCTCACAGGATACCTGGCTCTTCTGCCAGCCCCCATTCTCATTAGAAACCAGTCAGGGATAACCAGCAGCAAACCACCACTTTATAAAGAGTGCTAGCAAGGGCAGCGCATATCACCACCTTTAGAGCACCAGACAACAACTCTACTGATGAGGAAATTCCAGTAGATCAACCAGGAGAGCTAGAAGGCTCCACCACACCAGAAGATACTAGGGAGGACCAAGGGGTACTCTTCCCACCAAAACAACAGACCACTGGAGAAGGACAGAGTTTTTGCTAGTTCATAGCTTCTTTTACCTTACAACCATGAGATTGGAATGCTCCAGCCTCATCCACTGATTTGACTCACTGTAGAAACTAAAATGTGCCTGAGTGTGAGGCAAAAGAAAGGTGTGGGGCGATATGTTTGTCCCAGGGAGTCTCCAGGCAAGACAAATGGCCGGAAATAGTATAAGAAATGGTTGAGAAAGAGTGTACCACTGGTGTGGACAACTCCTATGGGGGCCTTCTCCAAAAGGAACCGAGTTCTGGACTTCCGATGTGTTCCTGGACTTCTGCACACAATGCAGACAGTGAGGGATGACTAGAACTGGGTGTTCAGGCTTATACCGGGCATTCTAACACAAAGGAGGAGGGAAAACTGTATTGGGTAAGTAGTGACATGCCTATGTAGTGCTCAACTAATATAAAACAATGTCAAATATGTAAAAATAGCTAAACCGGCCCAAAACAATGCAAACCAGTCACAAACAAACATACCCAGACACCAGAGTACCAGGAAACATCACCGGGATGTGATCCTGGCTGGTATAACCAACTCCGGCCGGTTTCTGCGCAACCTGGTCATGTAGGAGATCGATCTCGACCGGAAACGTACCGGGAAGTCATCTGGTCTACCAGGATAGCGTCAGGACGACCAGGATAACATCAGATGAGGTGTGATGTCATCAGATGCCCTATAATTCAGAAATACAGACGTAGGGAACTAAGATTCTCTACATCGCTCATCATCCCCCACAATGATGTCCAAGTCTGAGCTTAAGTCCACCCTCTCTGCTGACTTCTCAGGAAAGTCAGAAGACGCCACCAGATGGATCAAGGCCATGAAGGGCCACTTCGCAGTCAATGCTTTGCTCTTTAGTTCCAAGGAAGCCAAGGTTTATACAGTACTCAATAAGATGGGAACAGGACATGGTGTCCAGTGCTCTGAAGGATGGTACAACAAGATAAATGGCACCACTACCACCGGAAAGGATTTCAACACTCTGGAGAAGGAGTTCCTAGCTGCCTTCATTTCATTTAAGGAAAAACAGAATGCCACAAATGCGTTAGATTATATTAAACAAAGGGTTCATCGCGACCCCACTACCCACATTGACCACAGATTCCAGGACTATGTCCAAGACTTTCAGGCCCTACAGAGCAAGGCCCAGATCACTGACAAAGGAGAACTTTGTTGAAAGTTCCTCTGAGGACTTAATGAGAAACTAGGGAACCTCATCCTCATGCAGTCCACCATTCCTGACATCTTAGCTAAGTGGATTTCAGATGCACAGAAATTCCATAAGCAGCAAAACCTCTTCCAGTCCATCAGAGCAGGCAGACAATTTCCATCTTCTTCTAGGGATCCTAACACCATGGAAATTGATATGCTCAGGCTAACTCCAGTTGAGAAGGCCAAGTGCATCAGAGAAGGGCTGTGTTTTATTTGCAAACAGAAAGGCTGTTCCACCCACAATCATCCCAGGAACAACAACAGGACTGCCCCTTGTACCCCTCACAACCAACAGATCTCCACAGTAGAAACCACTCCTGCTCTGCCTCCCTCCCTCCTCAAGCAGTATGTGCACTCCCTCCAGGACAAAGGCAAGAAACCCAAGGAGGTCCTTGCAGTCCTGAAGACATGTTACAAAGAAGAACCTGAGGTTGAAAAGGAAGACACTCAGAAGGATTTTTAGAATGGAAGGTCGCCTCAACATCCCCCTTCCGTGTTATTGCTCCTGTACTATTAAACTCTACCATAGCACAAGCAATCAGAGTCCCCATCATCCTCACCCATAGAGCACAAAGTATTGAAACCACTGCATTGGTGGACTGTGGAGCCACCAGAAATTTTATCAACCCCACCCTGGTCAAAAGGTTGACCACACTTATCAGAAAAATTCCCTCTATCAAGGCATATAATGTCGATGGAACAGAAAATACTCAGGGATAGATAGCTTCCAAGACCCAAGTAACCCTCTCCTTCAATGGACAAACCGAGGACATGGACTTGATGATCATAGGCTGTGGACAGTCTCAAGTAATCCTAGGAATAGTGTGGCTTTGCCAGAAAAACCCTAAGATTGACTGGGAAAAGAGAACCGTCCTCCTCCCTGATAACCCCTGACCTCCCATTGACCCCATTGACTCCATCCCTCACAGATATCTCCTGCACTGGTTAGGATTAGACCAGGATGAGAAGATATCTTGCCAACTTAGCAAATGGAAACAATAGATGAAAGGAGAGTACATCTACAAGACCACTCTCTCGACCCAGATGGCTGCAGAAATGCCAAAAGCAACCATCACCCTCCTAAGCAAGTTCTCAGAATACCAGGATGTCTTTGCAGAGAAAACCCATGATTTACTTCCCCCCATGCAACCCTTTGACCATGCCATTGAACTAAAAGAAACATTCATACCCAAGGTAGCCAAGATATACCCTCTAAACCCACAAGAACAAGAGGCCTATAAGGCCTTCATTGAGGAGCACCTCAAAACAGGAAGAATAGTACCATCCAAATCCCCCCAAGCATCCCCATTCTTCTTTGTCCCAAAGAAAGACAGATCACTTTGCCCATGCCAAGACTACTGCTATTTGAATGAGCATACAGTGAAGAACACCTACCCTCTCCCACTCGTTTCTGATCTTCTTGATAAACTGAAGGACTCAACAGTCTTTACCAAATTTGATATTTGATGGATATAACAACATCCTCATCAGACCAGAGGATTGCTGGAAAGCAGCATTTGTTACCCCCATAGGCCTTTTTGAACCAATGGTAATATTCTTTGGACTCTGCAACTCCCCCACTACCTTCCAAAGTTTTATGAACTTCTCTTTCTGAGATTACATAGCCAAAGGATGGGTCATCATATACATGGACAACATCTTGATTCATTCTGCTGACCTCCTAACTCACCATGAAAGAACCAAGAAAGTCTTGGCCCGTCTCTGTGAACTCCACCTCTCCCTGAAGATATTGAAGTGTACCTTCAATGCAGTAGAAGTAGAATATCTCAGAATGGTTATTAGAGCAGGGATTGTCAAGATGGACCCATCCAAACTATCTGCTATAGTTAATTGGAACCCCCCCACTTCAGTCAAAGCTGTCTAATCTGTTATGAAAATCCCCTTTTCTTCACTTCTTTCCACCTTTTTGCCACCTTCACTGCTTCCTCGCCAACCTCTTAGCTAAGTCCTTACCTTTGGACTCCGCTCTAACCTTCCTTTGGCCTGTGCCTTACCCCTATGTACCCTTCCCACATTCATCTCCGCCTTGTTGCCATCCACTCCTTATAGCCTTCCTATCTCCCCTCTATTGCCTCTGATCATTGTTGCCATCTTTGTGCCTACCTATGCATAGCTTCCATCAGCCTACCCTTAGCTGGTCTGTGCGCATACCCAGTAGTATAAGTAGGGACCATTCCTGTAGAATACCCTAAGCTTAGTCTGCCAAATCGGTAGTGCCATTCTAGGCCCATCCTAGTGAGAGTGTCAGCCTCTCCTAGTGTTCCTCTTGCCTTGCACCTCTCGTCATCCTCGCTGTCTTCTGGTTTGGTCCTAGTTTGGTGCTGCCTTAGGCTCACTGTAACATAATCCTTCATTGATTTTGTAACTTCTATAGGAAGTTCATTCCTGACTTCTCTCAAGTTGCTACTCCCCTTCATCTCCTCACCAAGGTCAAGCAACCCTGGGTTTGGGGACTGGAACAGGAATCTGCCTTCTGCACCCTCCAAAAGGTCTTCACAACCACCCCCATCCTTCTTCTTCCAGACATTTCAAAACTGTCTACCCTCAGGACTGATGCATCACTAACTGCTCTAGGAGCTGTGTTGATGCAAAAGGATGGAAATAGAGATCTCCACCCCACCATGTACTTCTCTCGTACCCTTGCCCCCATGGAACAAAACTATGATATCTACAACAGAGAGCTCTTAGCAGTAATTGACACTTTAGATGAATGGAGACAGTACTTCTGGGGAACCCTACATCCCATCACTATCCTGACAGATCATAAGAATCTTTCTTATATGTGCACCCCCTAGAATTTATCTTGCCAACAAGCCCAATGGAGTGTCTTCCTTCAACATTATCATATCAATTGGCAGGTATTGCCAGGGGCTCAGATGGGCCCCACTGATGCACTTTCCAGGAAAGATAAGGTGGATACCTCTGCCAACAATGTATTACAGGCCATTATTCCTCCTCCAGTTGACACATCTCTCTGTGAGTACCTCCTGGAGGGAGAAGAAGACCTCTGTTCCTTGGATCTTTCCCTGGTCAAGACCATCAAAGACACCTCTCCCTCTAACCCCTTAGTGATCTAGGCCAAGGCCACCTTTGCTGACAAATCCCCTCTTTTCTCTCGCTCTGCCCTCTCCAATTGGACCCTGGATAAGAGACTTCTGTGTTTTAAATCCAGACTTTATATTCTCAAACCAGCATGCCACACCCTCATCTCTTCCCTTCACACTTCCCCCTCTGGTTGCCATGAGGGAGTGTTCCACACTCAACAACATCTTGCACAGGACTACTGGTGGCCAGGCATGGACACCTTCATCCATAGATTTATTCTTGGCTGTGCAGTCTGCCAAGCAAATAAGGTTAACACCCACCCCACTATCCCCCCACTTTCTCCACTCTCCTCCACCACCTCCCACCCTTTCCAACAGATCTCAATTGATCTCATCACTGGCCTTCCAAAAGTGGATTTTTTTGATGCCATTTTGGTCATGGTTGACCACAGGCTTACAAAGGGGGTAATTTTCATCCCTTGTTCTAAAGCTATTGATGCCAAAGGCATCGCCAAGCTCTTTTTCTCCAAAGTGTTCCCTAGGTTCAGCCTACATGACACCTGCATCTCAGATAGAGGCCCTCAATTTGCCTCAGCCTTTGCTCACAAACTTGCTCGCCTCCTGAAATACTTGTCATATCCTGCCTAACTCCAGTTACTCTGGACAAACTCTGGACCAGTTTCCCCAGTTGCGTGCATGTTCTCAACTCCGGACCAACTCTGTTGATCCTCCGGTTCATTCTCACTCAATATCATAGACTTTGACTTCGGACCTTTTCCATTATGTTCTACCTTGACATCTCTCCGTATGTTCCACTATGACATCTCTGTTTCCATTTCATTTTGACATCTCTATTCCCTTTCTATCTCAATGTCTTATCTTGACTTCCGTTTCACTTACATAGTTACCTTGTGCCTGCGCACATTGTAGACTCACCCGATCTCATCTCTCTTAGTATAAAATCTCTACTTCTGTCTGTAGATACCCCAGTTTGAATCTCAACTTAACCTTGACTTGTCCTGTCCCCTTGTCTTGACCTGACGATCTCCTCTTGTCTTGAGTCCTAGACTCTCCTCCGAAACTCTAACCCTCTGCAAATTCGGGACACCAGACTTTCTGCAAAGGTGCACCACATAAGATGAAGCCAAGTCCCATTTGACTAACCTAACTCCGAAGTCCAGAGTTAGTCCAGAGTTCATCCGACCCAGTGTTTAACAAATATAACCTAAAACTGTCTTCTGCATACCATCCAGACTAACAGGAAGACTGAACAGATCAATCAGGAATTGGAGACCTATCTCCACATCTTCTGCCAAGGAAGACCCAAGGACTGGGCTATGCTCCTATTAACAGCCAAATTCTCCCATAACTCCACTATCCACTCTTCCACCAAACAAATGCCATTTTATCTAATAATGGGCTATCAACCTCACACCTATCCCCCATTAGGAAAAACCTTTCTCCTGGCCCTAGAAACCCACCTATCCCTGATCTCTAAGAGATGTGATAAGGCACTTGCTGCCCAGAAGACTCAATAGTTTATGAAGGAACACATCTCCTCCAAGTTCCTTCCTTGGAAAGTCAGAGATAAGGTATGGCTGGAAGCCACCAATCTCAATCTCTCCTATCCAACTTGGAAACTTGCCCTAAAAAGAGAAGACCCTTTCAAAATTGTCCAAGTCCTCTTCTCCATAGCATACCAACTTAAACTCCCCCCCACCTGGAAGATACATGATGTCTTCCACACCTCCCTCCTCTCTTCTTACAAAACCACCATCAAACATGGCCCCAATTTCCTCTGTCCTCCCCCCAATCTTCTTGATGAAGAAGAACAATACAAAGTAGAGGCTATCCTTGCCCATTGAGGAACAGGAACCAGAAGGCAGTGTAGAAAACCTTGGTTTCCTACATTTGTATTCCTGAATTATAGAGCATCCAATGACATTGGGATCAAGCTGGGACTTACACAGCACTATGCCAGTCATACTGGTACTATACTGGTCAACCAGCCAGTTTTCCAGTACATTTCCAGCCAGTTTCAATCCCCTACATGACTAGTATGCACTGCAACCGGCCGGACTTGGTTTATACTAGCTGGTATCACTTCCCAGTGATGTCTACCAGTATTCTGATGGCCAGGTATGTATGTTTGTGACCAGTTTATGTTGTTTTGGGCTGGTTTTGCTATTTTTACTTATTTGACATTGTTTTATGTTAGCTGAGCACTACATACATCAGGAAAATTACAAGGGTCTATTTTGAGCTTATGTGAACTCATCTGAGCTTATTTGTCTCGTCATGGCTCGTCACTCCATGCTCAGCAAGCCAAGCCAAAATGGCCAGCTAAGCCAATTAGACAATAACCCTGACACTCAAGCGAGCAGGGATGATACATAAGTGGCATATTGCCGTCACACAGATTGTAAGAGACCGTAAGTCACATCACCTCACTAAATCTCGCTTACGTGCTGAGTGCACCACCAAACCTTCATCTCAGGACTATCCATTGCACTGAGTTGCTCAATGGCAAGGACACAGAGTGAGACTATCAGAAACTGTGCTCTATTGAACTACCTCGAAAGAATGTCTACATAACGGCTAACATAGAACGTGGGATTGCCATAGGCGCTGCCAATCGCCGTCATCGCCGTCACGGCTGTAGAGGATTGGCCCTCCCGTGCAGCCACCACCGCCACCTAGGGAATGGCACTATGGACTCTCTGACATACTCCGCTTCAAAGTTGAACTGCACGAGATTTAGGTCAAGTCCTGAGGGATGAAAATAATGTACTACTGTTGTTGAGGTACAAGCTGATAGAGGAGGGTTTAGGCTAAATACTCCAGTAGATACGAGGAAATAAAAATGTGTAGTCAGATATAATACTGTGCGGGTACTTGAGCACAAGTCACACTCATGACCCATGACAAGTCAGGTTGTCTGGCGCCAGCTGCATGACGACAACGACAATGATGACGCAGAATCAGCAACACGACGGCGAAGTGACAACCACATCATGCGCATAGCCAATCCACAGCGCAACGGCTACGACGACAACAACGCTCTCGTGGTTGATGCCACACCACCGTTCCCACCACCACAACTGCACCATCGGCAACACGTCCACACCGATCCCACCGCCATAACGGTGTGGTAGGAGTAGTAATGGCAATCGTGCTGCCACCACCACCACTGCGTCACCAGGGATGACAACGCCTCCCAGTCAACCCCACTGTCGTGTCGTCGCAACGACAACGCAATGACAACGCAGCGGCGACCACCCCGCCACCGCCACCACCGCGTCGTCGAGGACGATACTACCTCCCAGTCAACTCCACCACCGTGTCATTGCGAGGACCACGCGGCAGCAGCAGCAGTGACCACGCCACCACCACCACCACTACTACATCGTCGAGGACAACGACGGGTCCCAGTCAACCTACTATCATGTCGTTGC
>JBBPKI010001084.1:0-15020 GCA_038089155.1 Nevesoporus exiguus
TATTTATAATTCCACCAAAGCTAATTGCAATTCCCACGGTGTTTGGTGGTGTGCTTCGCACACCACCATCCAGGCCAACATGGAAAGGGTTTTTGAGGTCACTGTATGTTGTCAGCGGATGTATCCACATCATCCTTACGAGAGAGAGCATCCGCAGGGGCCATTTGAGTGCCAGGAGTTACTTGCCAGTTGCTGTGGTAATGCTGGAGGAAAACGCTCCAGCGGGCTTGTTGTCAAGAGAGATTCTGGGGGGTGCGCATATAGGTGAGGTTCTTGTGATCAGTGAGTATGGTAATGGGGTGGAGTGTGCCCCTTAGGTATTGTCGCCACTCGTCGAGTGCGTCAATCACTGCTAAGAGCTCTCTGTCATATATGTCGTAATTTCGTTCGGCTGGGGCGAGGGTGCGAGAATAGTACATGGTGGGGTGGAGATCGCCATTCCCATCCTTCTGCATCAACACTGCTCCTAGAGCAGTTAGTGAGGTGTCAGTCATGAGGGTGAAGGGCTTAGTAGTATCTGGGAGGAGTAGCACTGGGGTGGTCGTGAAGATCTGTCGGAGGATGCAAAATGCTTTTTCCTGATCAGGTCCCCAGGCCCAAGGTTGCTTGGCCTTGGTGAGGTGGAGAGAGGCAGCGACTTGAGAAAAGTCGGAGATGAACTTTCTGTAAAAGTTACAAAAGCTGATGAAGGAGCACACAGCTTTTACAGAGGAGGGCGGGTTTCAGTTGATAATGGCAGATAACTTGGAGGGGTCCATTTTGACGATCCCTGCCCCAATGACCATGCTGAGATATTCGACTTCAGGTGCATCGAAGGTGCATTTAAATAGCTTCAGGGAGAGGTGGAGTTCGCAGAGGCGGGTAAGAACCTTCTTAGTTTGTTCATGGTGGGTGGCTAAATCTGTGGAATGGATCAGAATGTTGTCCATGTAGATGACAACCCATCCTTGAGCTATATAGTCTTGAAATGAAAAATTCATAAAACTTTGAAAGGTCACAGGGGAGTTACACAGTCCAAAAAACATCACTGTGGGTTCAAAAAATCCCATTGGAGTGACAAACGCTGCCTTCCATCGATCTTCTGGTCTGATGAGGACATTGTTATATCCCCATCGCATGTCAAACTTGGTGAAGATGGTTGGGTCTTTGAGTTTGTCCAGAAGGTCGGAGATCAGTGGAAGGGGGTAGGTGTTCTTTACCATATGTTCATTGAGATATCAGTAATCTTGGCAGGGGTGCAACAACCCATCCTTCTTTGGGACGAAGAAGAAGAGGGATGCTTGAGGTGATTTTGATGGGGTGATTCTTCCGGTGTGGATGTGCTCTTCCACGAAGGCCTTACAGGCCTCTTGTTCCTGTGGATTCAGCAGGTATACCTTGGCTACTTTCAGTATGAAGGTATCTTTTAGTTTGATAGTATGGTCAAAAGGTCGGGTAGGTGGAAGTAAGTTGTGGGTCTTTTCTGTGAAGATGTCCTTGTATTCTTCGAACTCGGTAGGAAGGGAGATGGAGGCCTTTGTTGCTTCTGCTGTGATCTGGGTGGAGAGGGTGGTTTTACAGATATACTCCCCATTCATCCACTGTTTTTGTTTGTTGAGCTGTCTGGATATCTTCTTGTCTTGGTCTATTTCTAGCCAGCATAGAAGGTATTGATGGGAAGTAGGATCGATTGGGGTACAAGGTGGTTGGGGGAGGTCTGGGAGGAGGACTGTTCTGTTCTCCCATTCAATCCTGGGGTTTTTGAGGCGAAGCCACGCCATCCCTAGAATTACTTGAGAGTGTCCACACCCTATGATCATTAGGTCTAGTTCCTCTTTCTGTCCATCGAAGGATAGGGAGATCCTAGTTTTCAAGGTTATTCATCCTTGGGTGTTTTTGGTTCCGTCGACATTGTATGCTTTGATGGGGCTGATTTTCTTGATTGGTGCGGTTAACTTTTTTATGAGGGAGGGGTTGATAAAGTCCCCCGTGGCTCCACAGTCTACTAATGCGGTAGTTTCAATGCTTTGTGCTCCATGAGAGAGGGTGATCGGTACTCTGATTGCTCATTCTATGGTAGAGTTTAAAAGTACAGGAGCAATGACATGGAAGGAGAACGTTAAGGTGACCTTCCGCTTTAAAAATCCTTCTGAGCGTCTTCTTTTTCGACCTCAGGTTCTTCTTCATAACAGGTCTTCAGGACTGCAAGAACTTCTTCTGGTTTCTTGCCCTTGTCCTGCAGGGAGCACACATATTGTTCGAGGGGGGAGAGCATGAGTGGGGTAGGAGTGGTCTCGACTGCGGAGATCTGTTGGTTGCAAGGGGATCGTGTGGCAGTCCAGTTGTCATTCCTGGGGTGATTGTGGGTAGAACAGCCTTTCTGTTTGCAGATGAAGCACAGCCCTTCTCTGATGCACTTGGCCTTCTCAACCAGAGTTAGCCTGAGCGCATCAATCTCCATGGCGTTAGGGTCCCTAGAAAATGATGGGAATTGTCCACCTGCTCTGATGGACTGGATAAGGTTCTGCTGTTTATGGAACTTCTGCACATTGGAGATCCACTTAGCTAGGGTGTCGGGGATGGTGGACTGCATGAGGATGAGATCCCCCAATTTCTTGTTGAGGCCTTGAAGGAATTTTCGGCAAAGTTCTCCTTTGTTAGTGATCTGGGCTTTACTTTGTAGGGACTGGAAATCTTGTATGTAGTCCTGGAAGCCATGGTCAATATGCATAGTAGGATCACGACGAACTCTCTGTCTGATGTAGTCCAATGCATTAGCAGCATTCTGTTTTTCTTCGCAAGGGACAAAGGCAACTAAAAACTCCTTTTCCAGGGTGTCGAAGTCTTTTTCTGTGGTAGTCATACTATTCATCTTGTCATACTATCCTCCAGAGAATTGGACTCCTCGTCTGGTTCCCATCTTGTTGAGTATGGTATAGATCTTGGCTTCCTCTGTGGCGAAGAGGGAAGCGTTTACAGCGAAGTGGCCCTTCATGGCCTTAATCCATCGGGTGGCATCCTCTGACTTTCCAGAAAAGTCAGCAGGGAGGGTAGACTTGAGCTCAGACTTGGACATCATTGTGGGAGATGATGAGCGAGTCAATTGAGCGGACAAAGTGGGGTCATTCCAGTTTCTTGGTCTTGACCTGATTGATGACACAAATTGTTGGAAACTTTCTGTTTCCTCTGTGGCAGCCTCTGCTAGATGGAAGAGTTCCCCTTGGTCTTCCTCTATGTTGGTGGGTGTGGTGGAGGCCTCTAGCTCTCCTGGCTGATCTACTGGAATTTCCTCATCAGTAGAGTTGTCATCTGGTGCCCTGAATGTGGCAATATGCGCTGCCCTTGCTAGCACTCTCTGTAGTGCAGTTGTTTGCTGTCGATTATCCCTGACTGGTTCCTGGCAAGAATAGGGGCTGGCAGAGGAGCCAGGTACCCTGTGAGAGGGGCATTGGAGATCTATGGTGGGTCGTTCTTAAAGAAGAAGATGTCTGGGACGAGCTAGTTCTTTTGTAACGCAAAGGCACACTCCGTTGTGCAACAAGTCGTTCTTGGCTAACTTCCTCACTTATCTACCAAGGGGAGGCACTCATGGAGAGGCGCAACGTCCCTTGGAGTTGTAAGACTCTTGGAAGCTTAGCAAGAGGATTGAGCGAAGAGGAGCAAGTAGTGCATGGTAAATTTGCATAGAACTAGCTAAGGATTATGATACATGGGATGCGGCTATTTAAGGAGTTGCTACTGGCGCACAGACCGGTGGCTAAGCAACTATCTATAGTAAAGCTATGTGTGATTGATGGAAATGCACTGCCCAAGAGAGAGATGGCAGTGATGGAGGATATAGTCCGCAGTAAGGCAACGCAGTCACAGCAATGGAATGAGACAAATGTCGTCAGAATAAAGAATAAGCAGATAAGGAACATACACTTCATAGGTGATCGGTCCCTCCCTAAGCTGAAGAAGGAATAAAAGTAGGAGGTGACCTGAGAAAAACAAAACCATAACAGACACTCAGGGTCTGCCTTGTTCACTTTTGATGGCAGTGTCTGATCAAATCTCAAACACAAAATGTTCTCCACATCCACGTGCCTCTTCCTCAGCAACCTGTATCCATTGTAGAACAGAGGCCTAACATCTTCCTTGTTCTCTTTCTGTGGAGCCAGATCAAGAGTTGGATGCAAAATGCCTTTCCACACCTTTTCATGCTTCTTTTCCTGTTGTTAAACTTCATCCAGACAAACTCTGATGACCTCTGGAGTGCCAGAGTTGACTGGGCAAGTGGGACTTGGCTTCACTGTATATGGTGCACCCTTACAGTGGATCCATTGTCCCAGATTTATGGATAGAGGATCGGAGATCGGAAGTGGGTCAGAGGAAGTCACTCAATGACTTGGAGGGGTCAGAGGAGGAGAATGTTGAGTTAAGTTGATATTCGAACTAAGGAAATACATGACGTAGTTCTACAGAGTTTATATATAGAGGAGAGGAGCGGATGACTAAACTCCATAGTCAAATGACTAAGTCTGCAGGAATCACTAAGTATGGAGTCAGAAGGAAATATGTACTGTAGGAGTTCAGAGGTAAGTATACTGGAGCACAGCCTTGGAGCTGTGCTCCTAAGCGAGCACTGGTACCAGAGTTGTATCTAAGCAGAGGAAGCGGTACAATGATTAGTAATAAAGTTCTATCATAAGAAAGGAGTCATGAAGGTGTACTAATAACAGAGTCCAAGGAAACTAGCTATAGAGGAACATAGAAATGTCACCGGAGTTATGAGCAGAGATGCACTGGAGGGTGCCAGAGAGACTGGAGTTGGGTTCTGGATTTCAGGATATGACACCTGTTCAATGAGCAGATACCGAAGACTATGCCTGTCCTCCTTCGTTGGTGATGTCTGATCAACACAATATCCCTGGTGTCTGTTCACCAACCTTCCCTGGTAATCTCGTCTGGTTGGAGCAATGAAACTTCAGGTCGACCTCATTCATGGTCGGCAACAATTCCAGATCAGTTGTCCAGCATGGAACTTGACCTCTGCCTTCTCAAGCCTCTTCCTTGGTACTCAGACCTGCACTGGTTGATGGCTGGGAGCTGGACATCTCTTCCTTTGATAGAGTTAGGACAACAGTCAGGTGAAAGTAACCCTTAGACCTGATTACCCTTGCCTTATTCTAAGAGTAGAAGTTGGATGCCTTCTTTGTTCCTGTTCGTAGGTGACAGATCTATACTTGAATGCAGACTCATGCAGGTCAGTGTCAGGTACTCACTGGGCTATCTTCCTCTGCTGTTAGGGAATAGCATGGGTATGCCATACCCATGTGGGTCATGGGTATGGGTACTTGTGGATATGGGTGTGGGTTTGCTCACTGAATACCCACATGGATACCCATACCCATGGCTGTGGGTAACAGGTTTTATGTGGGTATGGGTGTGGGTTCCTGTAACTAAATCCACACCCATCCATACCCACTACTATCACTGATCTGGATATAATGAGTGAAAATTGTTCACCATGCAGCAGTGTCAATTCCTGTTCTTTTATCTTTATATTTTACTGGAAAGATACAGAATTACAATATCTTCAAGCTTGCCTACATAGCAGATTTTTTAAACTACAGTATTGACCCTCAGTAGGATGCTGATGCAAAGAATACAAGTGGATAGGATAATGACAAGCCCTGTTATACCCAGGTCATGCTTGCCACATTGAATCTCTGCTGTGGCATTAGTGCAGAGCAGTGTTGCTGTATCAACAAGTTGCACTATCACTGCCACAACTACCAGTGGAGGTTTCTTTTGTTGGCCAGCTGTGTTATGCTTTGTAATGTACACCTGTTTGCTCACTAATAATCTGATCCTATGTCATCCTGTCCACTGTCATATCTTTGTTATCTGACCATCTCCACCTCTTTGGCCTCTCTATAGCCTTCTCCAGCCACCTCTGTTACTCTCAGTTCACCTCTGCTGTCATCACCTCCAGAGCTCCACTCCTCTGCTCCTCTGCTTGGACTGGTACTTGGCTATACTCATGCCTGGACCTCCTTTTGTATCATTCATTTTATCTTGATATTATTCATCCTTCATTCTTTCTTTGTAATACTTCACAATATCTATACCACACTTTATGTTCCTCTGACACCATTCCTATGCTCTCCATTCACATTATTCATGTTCTCCATTTCATTTCATACCTCTATATCTGACTCTGTTCATATTTAAGAATGACATTTCTCCTATATTATCTTTAGCATGAATATCAACTAAGTTAGCTCTCTTCTCCTGTTATAATCCCCCTATCCTCCTTCTGTCAGACATCTACTCCTCCAAAACTCAAGGATATGGACTTGTTCAAGGGTATGACACATAAGTCCTGTATCAACATTCTCTTGAGTATCTCCATCTTTGACTCCTCCATCTGGACTTCATGTTCACTCTGTTGCTAACTGCTTCTAGTATCCCTTCTAGCCCCAGACCCCTAATTGAATTTGAGTCTGGAGAGTCTGGACTTAACAGTCCACTTGCATGCAATCATGTGTGGTTAAGTGGCTTGTAATGATATAATGGTATTGATTCCTGTGATTCATGGTCCACAAAAGTCAAATAAATGAACAGTGGCCAAGAAATGTATTAAAATAACAATGTTACTTTGAAGTATCATATTCATAGCTTGATAATGTGCTCAAGAAAGGTACTTTGAATTTTCATGTACATATGTTTACATATTGGTCATATGGAAGGCAGAACAGGCTGATCAGTGCACTTGACATTGCAATATCCAATTGTCATATCCAGACCAGTGATAGTAGCTAGTTTACCCATATATCTGGTATATTACTAGTACAGTGTGGATATGGGTTAGCCTTAAAATACCCCCAGGTTTACCCCTGCCTATCTCTGATCTTATATACATAGGATGACCCATGGGTAAACCCACCACAACCCTTGGGTGAACTCACTGTGGGTATGGGTGTAAACCCACCATGGGTATGGGTGTGGGTTAAATTTTGTGTACCCACAGAAAAACCCATACCCACAGTGCAGGTGTGGGTATATTGGTGGGTGTGGGTGTGGGTATGGCCCCTGATACCCAAGGGTTTACCCATGCTATTCCCTATCTACAGTCTGCTTCGATCGGCATGCGAGGGCTTACTTAAGTAAGGCGTACTTCATTCGCCTTTGGCAGTAATTCACCTTAGGCAACACTTTTCGGGAGCAATAGTAGTCTTACAGACCAATTTCCTTTGTAGGCAATAATATGTCTCTTAGACCATGCATCTCAAGGGCCTCGCTCGCCGATAATCAACCGGGCCTCATTTCGACCTCCTTTTGACTTCGTCTTGACCTCACTTGAGCCTCCACCTGCCATCGTCTCACCGATAATCCACCAGGCCTCGTTTCGACCTCATTTCGACCTTGTTTTGACGTCGTATTGAGCCCCCACCTGCCATTGTTAAATGTTAAACCATAACCCAGGGTACTCATCCCTTCAACCTCCTTTCAACTACTTTTAGTCATCTCACAGAATCTGCGAGGAGTCCACCATAGACCCGCATATTTCTTTACTCCGTCGTTCGCTCTTTCTTCTTTTTCTTTTTTCACATTTTGCCCTCTGCTGTATGCCCTGCCAACAGGCCACTCGCCACGCTCAGCTGGTTTCCAAGGGACTTGGTAAACACTTCGAGAGTCCTCGATGTCCCCGAGACAAGAACAAAACCCAGCGATTGGTCGAAGTAGCTGGTCAGGCTCTTAGACGTCACTGTCTCGCAGCGCAACTCAAGAAACTGCAGTCCAACCCTCTGTCGTCACACATCCCCCCGCCGGATGAAGAACTTTTGGCTGATGTCACGGAAGAAATCTTCGTTGCCGATCACACCGACTGCTCACTTCACGATGATATCCTTCAGGACATGGAGGTCACCCTCGGTTCTGACTGCCATATGGATCCTCAACACCCAGCGCTCAAGCAAAGAACTGATCCGGACCTTGCTGCTGAGCGTTTGTCTGCAAGTTGAAAAGCTCTCATTCCGACTATCATCCAACCGTATCTATGTTATGCCTCCCGCACACTTGGTAAGCCTCTTACTCCAGTGTTACCAAGCATTTCGCTTTGCAACCGGAGCGAGTGCCCTCGCAAGTCGGTACCTATTTTGTGCTTATTTTTTGATCGTGAGTTTTACAACAGCTGATGTAGATCCAATTTAACTTCACTCAGGCTTCATCTCTGTTGAAGTTGTGAGCTGCGATTGTTCGACAACAGCTCAAGTTCTGGTAGACTTTGGCCTATTTCCTACTGCGCCTTCCCAACCTCGCATGGCTGTTTCTGTTGACTTGCTATCCTTCTATTGCGCACTCTTTGAACGATCATGTGATGCCATCAATGCACTAGCTTTGGCATTACATACTCACTACATTCGACGCGGATTTTGTATGGTGAACAAAAGTGTAAGTAAATCTATCTGTCACATCACGGTTATTCTCTGACTCGTTCATAAGGGGCAAGCTATCCAGGAGCCCTTCTGGCATGGCTTGGGAGTCGCTGTGCAATGCACGATATTCTTCAGGTAGAAATAGAATGGCAGATAGAAACATTTGTTTGAAAGTGCCGAGATCGTATTGAGGCCTCAACATCATTACCGCCTACCCCCGCTACCCCTCAAGCATCAACCTTTGCGACGCCATGCAAAGAGTCTCCCCCACAGATCACTACCCCTGCTGCAAACCCCGGCTTCGTATCGCCTTTAACTCTGGACAGATATGCCGAGACCCTTCTCCAGCACTGTCCAGCTTGTTTTGGCAGTGCCATATTCGGCAAGCCACTTGATGATGGTGGTGACGTTCACGTAGCAACGGATGGAAATTTCCATCACCGACACCATTGCTCTGCTGGCAACTGTCTGCCATTCTATGATCCAGCATACTTCCTTACCAAAACTCAAGTCGATGCGATGGGAGTCAGTATCGAGCAACAACGGAGGCGACCACCCAAGCAGCATGATGCAATCACTGTGCCTGATGAAGCCATAGACTCTTGCGAGTCATCGTACGAAGCTGCAGATGGGAAGAAGCAGAAGACGAGTATGGAAAGCTTTGATGACACCGGTCTCATGGCACTAATCTGTCACCATGACATCCTGCTTTTCTTCGCCAACATTGACACCCCTGGCGAGCAACAGAAGTATGCACTCGCTCTAATTATCCATCTGTTCTCCTTTCTGCCGTCGCATGCCACTGTAGTAGTTCTGTATGATGTGGGTTGCATCCTGCATTGAACACTATCTTCAGTGAGTATCCGTCTATTCATTCATCCCCGCACTAACAACACTTTACTCCACAAGTATGACATCATTCCCAAAGAGATAGTTAGCCACCTTCGCCTTGCGACTACCACGATGCACGCATATGGTCATGAATGGGCCTGCCAACTTGTCTTTAACCCACACCTGTCCATTGGATTAGGATCGTCTGACGGCGAAGGGACCAAACGACTCTAGTCATGCATGATCAAACTCATCGGGATCGAGCGTTCCTCTTTGGTAAGTGACCTACTATGTAATTGTGCAACTGGACTAAATTCTGCTTCATTATCCAGTGCCAGCACCATATTTGGCTCATCGATCACCAAGCTGCTGCAGTTGGTAGCGAGATGCGGATGGACCTCGGTGACTGGATCAAACATCACTTGCACAGAGGAGTGCAGGAACAAGGAAAAGCTGCATGGGACAGCCTCGAAGAATATGGCATGGCAGTTGACGAATTGCACAAACAATGGGCTTCTCAAAAGGACTTGCAACTTTCCATTCATGCTCGTAAGTTCCTTGAATGATTATAATTTAATGTTAACTAGTGATCAGTCAGAACTTAGACGCTCCCACATGCCTCAAGAAAGAACTCGATACTGTTCTCATGCTCCAAGCGGACATTGACACCGCTGACTGTGCCATCCAGTTCGCAAAGGCTGAGATCGAGAAGCACAATGTTTCCAGTGAAACGACGGAGGCGTTAGGAAGCTTACAGCGCACGCATGACCGCCTGATGGCCAAGGTCAACATTCTTTACTTGTCACTCAATGTCGGTGACAGGTTCCCAGAGTTGAAAGACATTCAGCTGGACTTCGTGTGGACACTCTTACTGGCGCATGACTTGAAGATTAACATTCGCAAGCGCGCAATAGCCAGTTTCTTTGAGTGGGACAAATTGGATCAAGCCGTTGGAGGGGCTCAAAAGACGCTTGGTGACTATATGTTCCACCTATTGTCAAACATGTCCTTATCTGTTGCTAGGCACAAAACTTCACCAACGAACACAAAAGGCGATTGCTAAGCGCCAGCCTGCCCTTATGAGTGCCATTCGCAAATTCAACCATTACTGCGAACAGCTTGAAGAATCCTATGACCCATCATGGTCTATACCGCTTCCCACCTCCCTCCCTATGAAGCTCAGTGATCTTTGCAGTGATCAGTCACTGATGGAGGATGTATGGATCTCCCCTTCCGCTGGGCAGATTCCGTGCTGGATGGATGACAAAGATGTCTGTGCTGGCATCCGGGCAATGCACAAACGTGATCGATGTCTGGAAGAACAGCGCCAGCTGGGTGTGGAGTCTGATAATCTCTGCCAGTGGTTTGGGAATGAAATTGCGGCAGTTGAGCTTGCCCTTGTCTCCTCCGGAAGTATGTCATTCAATATTACCATGAATCCAACTGAACTCTTTTCAGGCGAGATGCTTTATTCTGTACTCTCGCACCATCGTGAGGAGTTGCTCACCCTGCCCTCGCATTGGGCAAGTTCATTGGTCTCCAGGTTTCGTTTCGACTCTCATGTCAATCGAGCTACCATGCTGGCTGCTGAGCTCTCAGGTGGGGTTGTCAAGACGCCACTATTTTGGGTCGCTCCAACCACCTTGGAAGTCACCCCCGAAGAAACGTACGTCAATGCCAACGGGGACCTGGACAATGCCACAGCCCTCAATAAGGAAGACATCCTTCTCATTGACTATCTAACAGGGAAATCGGCTGAGTTCACTGATGACGAGTCTGATGATTTGCCCAACTTGTCTGTAAGGTTCATCTGGGACCTGCCAATGGTACGCTTTCCTTCTCGACAGACACGACGATGTTTGACATGGAAATACAGAATCTGACTGTAGACTCTGCTCCACCCATGGTCCATGTTGGGGAAGTAGCACCAACAACAGCAGTGAGCTTCAAGAGGTCTGGACTCCAGTGACTCATCTTCGATCCTGAAGATATTTCAATGCTTGCATCTCCCACCTTGTGCATCAATGATGTGTGCATCAATAATTGTATTCCGCTTCTCTTTGCTGTGATGAATATTCCAGAATAACACTTGTTCGCCGTCTTCTCAACATATGATTTACCCCGTGTTCAACATGACGATGACTTCCATTTATGGAAGGCCATGCAACACACAGAATTCTGGACAAAACAGGTATGGATTCTTCCAATATTCCGGTTGTCTCCAGGACATTGGGTATTTTGCATTGCTGACTGCACTCGGTGTGAGCTCCGTCTCTTCGACAGCTTTGCCGAACGCAAACCTTGGCGAACCGATACTGATGTGCGCCACCAATTCTATAATTCATTTGTCATCGCTACATCTCACTCTCAGAATATCATGAAACTCATTACTCGGCTCATGACCATTGCAGCACTGAACTGCGCTGACGTCATGTTGGATCATGGACCTTGGACTGCATGCCCCGTTACGGTATGTTCCGTCTGTCAGCTCAGAATTTGTTGGCAACCTACACTCGTTAGAGCTTCGGTCACTACTAATCAGGCTTGCTGGAGATCAAGAGGATGATGTAGGGAAATCAACCAGGACTTGACTGAAGTCCGGTCGTTGATGACATTGGGTTCTTATACTACTACATCGGTTTAGGGCAAGTGTGAGAGTACTTACTAATCTACTACGTCATATATGATGTCATAGACCTAGACCAACGGTAATTAAAGAAGCGTGTCAGGTACTGTTCTAGAACGAGCGGAGATTAATAAAGCGAGTGTGATAAAAGTGAAGGGGAACGATCTAGACTTGATCATGTGGTAGTTCCCATGGTCACGTGTAAGTGATCATGTGATTTGATAAGATAAGATAAGATAAGATCGTAACATTACCCCCCTCCTATGAATCGCATTCCAGGCGATTAAAGGGAACCTGGGAGGGTTCTGTGATATTCGAATAAGAGGAAAAGAGGGAATCAAAGTCGGTTTGGACCATTCGGAGTTTCCGGGGTGCCGCCGGGTTGGAAAGGTAAAAGTCGTTAATAGCCTCTTTAGCATTAGAGAGGTGGCTCTGAGGTTCCCATGTGCGGTCTTCCTCGTCGTAGCCTTTCCAGTGTACTAAGAATTCCAAAGATCATCCTTTCAGCCGAGAGTTGACGATATACTCGACTTCGAACTCTGGAAGTCCTTCTTGTGTGCCCACAACGGGTCCTGGGGCAACGACAGGTTGATTTTCAAGGCGTTCTTTGTAAGGTTTAACTCTTGAAACGTTTACAGTAGGATGAATTCGCAGGGTAGAAGGTAGTTTGAGTGTGACAGCGTTAGGGCCTGCAAATGCTGTAATTTCATAGGGGCCAATCCACCTTTCGGTGAGTTTTTTGGAGGCCCTATTAAGTTTAATGTTCTCTGTTGAAAGCCAGACCATATCTCCAACTTTCATTTCAGGAACCTTGGTGCGGTGCTTGTCTGCTTGCCGCTTCATTGAGGATTGAGCTTTTTCGAGAGACTCTCTAGCTTGCTCAAGCGTCGTGGAAAAGTCCTGTGCGAATGCTGAGGACGATTCATTCTTTGTGATGATGGGTTCAATTCCCATTCTTGGTTCATAAGTTTTGGTAACTTCAAACGGCGTTTTCTTAGTGGACGAGTGTTGGCGATTGTTATAAGAGAATTGTGCCAATGGGAGCCACTCTGCCCATTTTTCTTGTTTCTCGGCGGTGAACAGCCTGAGATATTGCTGAAGGTCCCTGTTGACCCTTTCTGTCTGGCCATCTGTCTGAGGATGGAAGGCTGTTGACATATTCAGATCTATTTTGAGCATTTTGCCCAAATCCTTCATTACTTGAGAAGCGAATTGGGGTCCTCTGTCTGAGATGATGGACTGTGGGAGACCATGATGCTTCCAGACATGGTCTCTATACAGCTTCGCTGTACCAAGAGCAGTGATTGTTTTGTTGGTGGGAATAAATTCCACCTCTTTAGAAAATCGGTCTACTACGACTAGTACAGAGTCGTAGGTGTTGGAAGTTGGAAGATCGGTGATAAAGTCCGCAGATATATCTTTCCATGGACCTTCTGGAATTGGGTTGGGAATTAATTCCCCCTTAGGTGCCTTGTTTTCTGGCTTCATGCGTGCGCATCTGTCGCACCTTGAGCAGTAATTTCTAACTTGGGCTCAAAGGCCATTCCATTGGAAATACCGTTCTATTATTTGCCAGGTCTTTTCGGCACTACCATGTCCGGCGATTGGGGAATCATGATATAGAGTGATTATTTCTTGGTATAAGTTGTCTTTTGGGGGTACGAAGATCCTGTCACCAAGATACAGGATTCCGTCTTTGATAAGAAGGTTAGGTTTGTCATCACCCTTCCATTCTTCTTGTGCTTCCACTATTTTTTCGAGGAGTTTCCTTTCTTCTCCTTCGATTGTGTAAGCATATTTGGATTGGGCCCTTACTCTGTATTCAGGGATCATTTGAAGACCTTTGTTATCTTCGTCAATTCCTTGTGCGTGATCCTCTCGTCGAGAGAGAGCATCAGCTTTGCCCATTTGTGATCCGGACTTGTTGACTAGGACGTAATTGAATCGTGACAGCCATTGTGACCATCGGGCTTGTCTTCGATTGAGGTCTTGCTTAGTCATAAAATATTTGAGGTTGGCGTGGTCAGTCCAAACCTCGAATTCTTCTGCCCCCTCAAGGTAATGCCGCCATTGTTCTAGAGCAAGAATTATTGCGAGCATTTCCTTGTCTGCTATAGGGTAGTTTCTCTGTTCAGGGGTCATAGAAGCAGAGGAAAAGGCAACGGGGTGCCATTTGTCATCTTGCTTGATCGAAAGGACCGCACTGGTTGCGAAGTCCGAGGCGTCTGTTTCTAGGTGAAACTCGCTGTTATTATCAGGGTAGGCGAGTATTGGTGCCGTGGTGAAGGCCTCCTTGAGCCGATCAAAAGCTCCTTGTTCCTGGGGTCCCCACTGCCAGGGTTGATCCTTCTTGGTAAGATCATTAAGGGGTCTTGAGACTTTTGAAAAGTCTTGAATAAATCGTCGGTAGTAATTTGCGAGCCCCAAGAAGCTGCGCACTCCTTTGACGTTCTTAGGTATAGGCCAGTTGAGGATGGCTTCTACCTTTCCTTTTTCCATTTTAATTCCTTCGGTATTAACTACCATCCCAAGGAATTCGACTTCTTTTTGCTTAAAAAAGCATTTCTCAGGCTTTAGGAATAAGTCATGTTCCTTAAGTCTTTTGAGAACTTCTTGGACAATTTTGTCGTGTTCTTTTTCGTCGTCCGTTTTTGTGAAGATCATTATGTCGTCGATATATACTATGACAACACCGTCCATATCGGCAAAGATTTCGTTCATCATTTGTTGGAACGTGGCGGGAGCATTACATTGGCCAAAGAACATTACTAAAGGTTCATAGGCTCCGGAATGAGAGACAAATGCCGCTTTCCACTCGTCTCCTTCTCTGATTCTTATATTATTGTAGCCCCATCGAAGATCTAGTTTTGTGAAGAGCTTCGCCCCTTGGAGCTTGTCCACTAATTGGCTTATGAGTGGTAAGGGGTAATTGTTTTTGACTGTCCATTCATTAAGATATCGATAATCTTGGACTAGTCGTTTCTTTCCGTCTTTCTTCGGAATGAAAAAGACGGGACTTGTTTGTGGAGAGCGCGAGGGTCTAATATACCCTTTCTTGGTTTGTTCTTCCACGAAGGACTTCAGCTCTTCCATTTCGTCCTTGCTCATGGGGAATATTTTTGCCTTTTTGGGTTGAAAGCCAGGCTTCAGCTTTATCTCAT
>JBBPKI010001085.1:0-14992 GCA_038089155.1 Nevesoporus exiguus
CTCAAGAGGTTACATGTGCGCATACACCACCACAAATGTCACGTGATGTGCACTTACCACCCGTAACCCATAACCCCTCATAACCCATACACTAGCCTGTCTCCCGACACGTATGGGTTATGAGGGGTTTGACTGTATCCTGCTTTCTTTCCGCAGTCTGTCTTGTTGCATAGCTGCATCGACGATCGGTAATATATCTTTATCAGGATCAGTCGATAAGGATATGACAACCAATCCACGTCCACGCTATGACTACTGTGTCGTGCGTGAACGTGCTCGCATGTACCAATTTACTCGGCTAAAACACGCTTCCGGAGTAAACTACATCTGTAGGAGCAACCTGTTACTTTGTGTTTCTGAATGCTTTTACCAGCCTGCGCGAGGGTTCAACGTTGCTCTACGAGAACTCTGATTGGACCATGGGATCTCGTACGGCAGCATTTCCACTTATGTCTTGCTGGGCAAGTACTTGCCCAGCGCTTAGGATTGTCGATGTAGATACGAGACGTCCAGACCAGTACCACTCTAACCAAGGTACGTTATCTAAACAACGCCAACGGAGGGTTACCCAACGTTGACGCCTCCGTCAACACGAACTCGAAATATCCCAACGAGGGCCACGCCTCCGGTACCAACCTCTTCTTGCGTCCTCCTCGATCTTCAACGCCCCATAAAGCGACATCTCCACCCTCAGTCAAGCCAGTTCCGCGTCAGCAAACGGCTCCAACGTAACAAAAAATCCGCGCACATACTCGTTCCGCGCGTTGATATAAATGCGACCCATCCTGACCTCGAACGAGCGTACAGGCGGACAGCGCTGAGCGAGGAGCGTAAAGAAGCGTGCGTATTCTGACACGCTAGTGAACCGATCCCGGTGTTTGTTCGTTGCTGACCCGAGGTACGGTGAACAAATCCGGGAAACGATATCAGCGGCCCTACGGGGGCTTTACAGATGGTGGTATTCCCGACGCGGGGAAAAGTGCAAAGCGAAACATGCGTTTCATCTAGACGGAGGCCACCAGAAGCTCTGGAGGTCGGCAGGGCGCAGCATGTTGGCGATGGGATGACCTGTATGACCCGTTTGAAGTTCAGGGGACATAATCTCGCCTCTGGGTGTAACCGATATGTCAACTACGTGAAGTCTCCCCAGAAAAGGCGCATCATAGGCAACTTGACGCAAGGCGAGCTCTTGACTAGAACATAGGTGGAGCGTATGGTACATCTTTGAGGAGCTCAAGAGTCTTGAAAGTAATCATCTCAGAGGTAACTGGTGCGTCTCACCCATTCGAGAGCAGGGTCAGATCCACCGTCTTCTAGTGATCGATCCTCTACAGAGGTGACCTATTCCATGGACCACTGCCGGGCGATCTCGGTCGTAAAGGGTTTACACAACCAGGGATGGGTTAAGGAACGCACGTGAGAGGGCTAGTCTGATAGACGCGACACCGCGCGGTGTCCATAAAAGGAAATGACAAATGTAGTAGCATGGACAATGGTGCGACTATAACAGCGGGCTGTTCTCCAACGTCCTTACCAGTGTGTTTTACAAAGTCTCCAAATTACAACTCGCAAGCCACTTTTCCCCATTCGTCCACCCCCTGTCACGTCAACATCCCAAACCTTGCACTGGCGATATCGACATAACTTCATACTCCAAGAGCGTCCACCGCCGAAAGCTTGCGAATGTCGTCGCTTGACAGTCGCGGTGTAATAGAGCAGGGAAATGGTTCAGGCGCCCTTTCAAAAGATACCGTCAATCGATGATCAAAGCACGTCTGACTCGGAAATGACTCACGTACTGACCCCATAACTAAAAGTAGGCTCGAATTCGACTTCTTTGCCTCGCTCGTCTATCGCATTCGTGATCTTGAACGCATGCAAGATCGACACCATCACAACCCACACTGAATCGTCTGCAGTGTAACGACCGGGGCATACCCGCCTGATGCCCAGTCGGCGAATGGATTGGCTGGAAAAAGCGAGGTCGACGTACCTCCCAAAGCCAAAGGCAATGCTGTCGGTGGACTTGTCTCCGGTGAACTTCCCATCTACAAAGAACCGTTCTGGCTTGAAGACGTCAGGTTCCGGATAAGCATTCTTGTCGTGAAAGATGGCCCTTTGAGAACATGGATCAAGATCCCGAATGATACGACGGGTCGTGCACCAACCAAGTATTGGCCACGACCATGGATCCTGACATGCACGACGGAAAGGTCAAGAGATAGTTCATCGGATTTCAGTGTATTATCACCTTTTGGAATGAAAATATCTTCATAAATGTCGTCCGCGGTAGTAGCGTGGGGGAGCCCTAAGCGGAATGTGAATATTAATGCAAGCATGATTATCGAGCCACTTGCCAAGGGGCGCGATGACATACATCCTCATCGTTTCCATCAAAACAGCTTCAACGTACGGCAAGTGGGGCCTGTCATCAAAATTTGGAAGCCGGTCTGTGCCAATGACCGCGTCAATCTCTGCCTGCGCGCGTTGCTGTACTTCAGGATACAGGAGCATGGCAAGCATGAAGCTCTGTAATGTCGCTGTGGTCTACAAAAAATGAGCTGGTGCTTATTATATCCAGATGTACTCAGACTAACCGTTTCCGCACCAGCTATTGGAGTTGATTAGTTGACAGACTGAATTCCAACATACCTTCCGGCATACAACTCACCTACAAAGGCTGTTGCGCATACTTCCTTGAATGATTCCAGTTCAGAAGGATCGTCGACAGAGTCTTTGTGAGTCCTCAAGAGGTCGAGCGCCACTGCTGATGCAGTACTACCCATGGCCTGCCCTTGATGAGCACTGACCGTGGACCGTGGACAGAAGCGCAAAGCTCACCTCGCGCTTCTTAGCATATTCGAAAGGCTCTGCTATCATCTGCATGGCACAACGCTTAGAGACCACCGCTTTGCGTCTCAAGACAGCACCCGGGAACCACTCCGGCAAACTGAGAACTAAGATGTCGGTGAGCTTGGAGATGCTCGTGTAATGAACAGTAACCACATACGAAACGGGAAAGCGTCGATGATGGACGATGATTCTGGTGTCAGGCTCTCAAAGGCCAGGGCGCTCCCGCGTTCGAACAGCTCCAAGAAAGGGTCGTGTTCAGCGGCGACTTCGTAATCATACACAATCGACATGATCACAGCTGCGGAAAACCTGCAAGCAAGTTCGTTGTTGGCACACGCGCTCGCCAAATCGAGCAATACTTACCTCTGGATATGGTCGGAGAAATTGCAGGGCGCGCTGAGAATATCCAAGACGAGCTGACGAGTCTTTCTCAGCTGGATAGGTCGATAAGAGAGGGAAGCATCCGCCCTAAAGGCTTGGTGGAATATCCTCCGATGCGAGCGCCAACGATCACCGTATTCAACCCAAGCAAAGTTGAATGTCCAGCCAAATCTATTCCGAGTTAGAAATGCCAACGAAGAGCATCAAGTCGACGCACGGATCTCTCGTGGCGAGGTAAGGCCTGTCTGAGTAAATGTTGGATCGACGCTCGAAGAGGTCCTTGGCAATTTTGCTCGAGTTGATGACGACGATGTCTTGTTTCAGCACGCGGATCATGAATATGTCACCTGTTGATACTAAGTGAGGCTCTGATTGCCACCAACACATGGTCAACACGGACCATAACAGCTCGCCCATTCAGCGTAAGTTATCCATGGTCTCTTGGCGTCAATACTGAAAAGATTCCCAACAAGAGGGAGAGAGGTGGGTCCCGGGGGGAGATGAAGACCACGGATCGTTCGTCGGCGCCCCTTGAATACAATGAGAGCGGAAACCGCCACTAGGCCAACCGCTACCAAAGTCTGCACTGAATTGAACGGCGCGAGGCGAAACATGTCAGTCCGGGAGAATGAAGGGGGAGGAAACATTGGGCACCTTTATGCGGACATTCCATACGAGCACTAGCGGCGGTGATAGATGGACCATCACATGACTGTAAAGTCAATATTAGAAATAGCGAGGAATCGGTGGAATGGTTACTAACCGTGAACTGGATTGATTGGACGAACTTGAAGAAGAGGCTGTTGAACGTGAGACAATCTCACATAATAAGATCACCCCCACACAATATTGCCCAACAGGTTATATTGATTATCTAGCCATTCAGTAGTCTAGTATTTAAGAACAAAGGGTAGTGTTGGGGGAAGTAGTTATCCCTTGCCATCAGGTCCATCTCAGAGCAGCACAAACTGCCAGGTCTTTACATGCCTCCTACTATCACTGGTCCGGATATGACAAGTGGGTATTGCAATGACAAACACACTGATCAGCCTGTTCTGCCTTCCACACAATCAATAAAAATACATGAAAATTCTCGCGTGTACCTTCAGAGTAGATTAGTCTGTGGATGAAAATTCGAAGTACCTTCCTTGAGCGCATTGTCAAGCTATGGACATGATACTTCGAAGTGACATTGTCATTTTGACACATTTCTCGACCACTGTTCATTCATTTGATTTTTGTAGACCATGAATTACAGGAATTAATACCATTATATCATTGCAAACCACTTAACCACATCCGATTGCATGCAAGTGGACGGGATGACACGGGATCAGGTTATCAGTAAACGAACAGATGTGCAAAGCGTGACATGGCTGGCCAACGAAAGAAAACTCCGCTGGCGGTTGTGGCAGTGATGGCGCGACTTGTCGACGCAGCAACACTGCTCTGCGCTGGTGCCACAGCGGAGATTCAATGTGGCAAGCGTGACCGACGCGTGACAGGGCTTGTCATTACCCTACCCATTCGCATTTTTTGCATCGGCATCCTGCCGAGGGTCGACACTGTAGTTTAAAAAATCTGCTGTGTAAACAGGCTTGAAGATATTGTAATTCTGTATCTTTCCACCAAAAAATAAAGACGAAAGGATGGGAATTAATGTTGCTACGCGGTGAGCAATTTTTCACTTGTCATATCTGGACCAGTGATAGTATTGTAGTCATCCTCACGGTGGAGCTGGTCCCTTTGCACTCATCTTTGGGTCGCTTTGTTGGAGCGCGCAACATGATCGTGCCGTGCACACCGTCACTAGGCTCTCTTCGTCTGTGGTGCTTTACTCCGACACATTGGGCGAATACGTTATGGAAGCAAGACTCGTTAGCCGTCTGTCGATATAGTGCTGCAACCGCGAATCTCGCTGTCGTTTTCGGTATTGCCATATCCCCGTCTTTTGCATTCGAGTTCGTATATCCTATGTGCGCTCAGGCTCTCTTCGCACACAGTATACTTACAGCCTCGTGCTTGAAGTCCCCCTACTATGGATGCTCTATCCTTCGACAATTTGAGTTGAGGAGGTATATATACTGTTTTACCGATAGAACTCACGTGCAAACGGCGGATAGGAGTCCTCATCAAAGCGCCCCCATCGACAGAGGTCTCTCTTTAGCTATTCTTCTTTCCATCTTGCCTGTTTCCTTAGATGCAGACTTCAGGCTTTCCGGCTCTTCACCAAATCGAGTTCTGTTCCGCTGGTCCTAATCACTCGCGTCTACTCTATGACAAATGTTCCATTCGTCAGTCCTAGTCAGTCACCGTTCACGGTTACACTTATAAAAGGGACGTCGATCTGTAACACGAGTCTGTAAGGACTATAGTACATGAGTAAGTGACTATTGTGCAGTGTACAGTAGATGCTTACCTCCAGTCGACGTACGAGACTGGAGAAAGCGTGACAGGCGGACGCTGTCGTCCAAATATGGTAACCTGATGTAAGTACGAAAGAATACCAAGTATGTACTAGGAAACGGGACGATCTCCAACAACACTGGCAGTGCGTTGCCGATCGACAACGGCATAGTCGCGATCGCTTAGATATTTCATCGTCCCGATCGTCCCCTATCGCATGACTCTGCCCTGGCAAGACTAAGCTTGGTCGATGATCACGCGCGCGGAACGTGGCCGCCATGCACGTTGTCAGTAGGCTCCTGCCAGTCAACGTAGATCTATTTCAATGCGATCGATACTTTCTTTCATTTCTCTGCCGTGGACAGACCATCGTCCTTCCTTGCTCGACGAGGTCGTGTACAAAGTGCGCGTCACCGGGCTCTACGGGAAGGGGTATTCATTCGTTGCTCTTGTCTCACTTCTTTCTTAACCTGCACTCGACACGCTGTCGACATGGGAAGCAACCACGGACGCACATAGAAACGTCTTCTACGATACGTCACATCTGAGCCCTTGAGTTCCCCATCATCACGCGTGCGGATATCGCTTCAGATTGGAAATCGACCCCCATCCGTACCACCGAAGCACCTCTGCTGCGTATCACAAGCACACCCTCATTTCCACCTTGTCGACGACATCACCTATCACATTAGCCCCGCTGAAGCTCACACAATAGATTTTTACACTATCAGTTCGTTAACATTGTACATTTTCACGACCTGGCATCTCACAAATCTGGATTGTGATGCCCGTTACATCCGCACGGGGAATCTCGCAAGCAATGCAGAATAATTACGCGTCAAACATGATATGGACGATGTGGCCCCTCTTTCCTTATCTCCTTATCTTCTCCTTCGCGGAGCCGGCACAGAGGCATCACGAAGCATGCGCGGGATAAGGACGAGCCTGCTGGATCGACAGTCCGCTCATGGCATGCAAGACAGGGAATAGCGTGGTCTCCTGGTCACCCCCAACGCAGATGGACCGACGGGGTCCACGCTGTCGCACTTACGACGTGTATAGTGTACCCCAGCCTGTGCTCACCTCGCACAGGCAGCTCACGCAAACGAGACAAGGTCAACCGAGAGAACTCTATTGCGTACCGCCCCGTCGAGCCCGGGGCTGGTTACGACGTCAGACGAGGGTAGGAAGTCATGGGCGAACTCACCACGCATAAAGATGAAACGGCTGTCTTCATGGGGCGGTGGTCAGCTTATACGAAGGGGGCACCGCGCCGCCGATTCTCAGAGGGGGTGGGGTTTAGATTGGAAACCGAAGCTGAGTGGTAGCAGACCGTGGTAGGAGGACAATATGGGAAAGTACGTCTGGAGACTCCTCGGGCTCGTTTTTGCGCTCGTATGTCCTGTATACTCCGAGTGGTCAGTTCCCTGTGCCAATGCCCACGTCCTCGCTTGCGTCGGCACCACTCTGGTCGCAAAAACACTCCCCTTACGGTTCGCGAAACGTCGCTCCGGGAGTAGGCGTGGGTACTAGTGCGGGCCCAGACCCAGAGTGTATCTCAGACCCCGAGAGTAGATAAGGTGTATGTATTGCTTACGCCACGGTTATTAGTGGGCTATGCAAGGGAGGCGGCGTAAAGAAGGCACCCTTTGGATTTCATGATCGATGCGGAGGATGTCTGATCTGGTCTCATGCTTCGCTGATATTTTTGGATATGCTCTACCTGCGACATGAACATGCTGACCGTTGCACCCGAAATCGGCCTCCAGTAGGTGACGCATGCTCGACGTATGTGCAGCACATAGTACTCGTATCAGGGTGCTTGACGGCATTGACTAAAAAAGTATTTGCTGTCTCTGTCCGTATCAGACAGCCTGAGACAAGTATGGTAGCACCCGAAACCCACCTTGAAATCGAGACCTCGAGTGTGCGTGAGATATCGATCAACGTCTGGAGGGGCGAGGTATGAGATGTGGGTACGATCACAGTGCAACCATAAAAACATGCTCAGATGATGCGCAAACCTCACTCAGATCGAATGGTAGAGCTCGGATCCCGATTCGCGTTCGTTTGTGGAGTTTAAGCTCTCCTGTTGAACTCAGTTCTCCTAGAATGGTGACGAATCATCCATCATGATAAGCACCCATTGAAATAGTAATGGCAGTTGAGCTCAGCCGAAAAACAGACCCTTGAGAAATGTTGCACGAACGTCTGGCAAGGAACGCTCCACCCGAATAAACTTGAACGTGCGAACTAGGAGGCAGGGCCTGGCAAATTATTGAGCTGAGTGACCCAAGGGCGATATGAATGAAGCAAGCTTATCCGGCACGGATTCGTGTAGAGGAACCTGTGCAGAGGTCACAAGTTTGCGCCGGTGATGAATGGTAGCGCATGTACCAGGGGCCGCAGCATCGTCGCTGGTCCTTGGCACAGAACGAGTGTGAACGACCGTCTTCTGATCCCGAAGATCAACGTCCAAGGTCTGGCTTGGAGGGTGTTGCCGTGTCATGCACATTGAAAGTATGAGCGGAAAGAGCTAAGAGGTACAGCGGCCAAAACAGCCCGACCCGTCCATTGCGCAAATGGCTATCAGCTGAATCAATTTCACCACGATTCGAACATTCCTTCCGATACACCACCACATTCTAATTTCGCATCGAGGTCCCTGATGGAGGCAAGACGGCCGAGCGCCCATACAAACCATGATGTGCCAAACCTATGATATGATCGGAGAGCTCTCAGCCTGCCAATTCACACGGTCGTGCGTCCGCAGTCCCAATGGCCTGCAGGCCTTGGCAAGAAAAGGGCTGATATGATGATTAAATAGCTCCTTCGTAGATCTCCCAAGCGGCCTTGCCTGCCCTACCGAGTTCCATCTTATTATGATCCACCTCTTGTTCGCCCTTCTCTCTCTGGCCCAGCTTGCCCAAGGTACCTTTACTAATGCGACAAGCACTGGTAATTGCCCGCCGCCGGATGGGACAACCCGCACCATGTGGGGAATAGTGGTCAACTGTGCGTTGACCTTATTAATCTGCGTATGGCAGACCATCCATTTCGACCTCGATGCTTCTTGGAAAGACTGGAACACGAAATGGGTAGCACTTGTCCTATTGTCCTTTTCCGCCCCAGAGATAATCATTTGGAACGCTGCTCAGCAATGGCGTGCGGCCCATGGAAAGGTCATTCAATTTTATGGTATGTGCTCTTTAAACGTCGATGTACTCGCTCAGAACATCTGACAAATCTCAAAATAATATCAGAGAAAGGATACAACTGGTCAATGACGCACAGCTTCTTTGCGGAAATGGGAGGCTTTGTGTATCGTGACAGTGAAGGCAATTCGCGCACGATCTACTCCCTCGAGTTCCTCCAGCTCTGCGAGGACAATAAAATCGCAAATCCGCTTATTACGGTCAAGGAAATTAAAGACAGGAGCAAATCAGATGCGCTGGGAAAGGCCATCCTTGTCATCCAGCTGCTCTGGTTTACTCTGCAGGTCATTGCTCGTCACCAGAATGGCCTTGTGGTGACAGTGGCTGAAATCGACACAACGTTCATGGCTCTACTGTCGCTTTTAGTCCTGCTCTTCTGGTGGAACAAGCCACGCGGCCCGACATGTCCACACATTTTCTATTCGCCTCAGGAGGTGAAGGAGGATCCACCAACGAATTCGGCGTTGTAAGTGCTTTCTCACTCAACGTAGCAGGAGCCATGCCGAGACGGCTGTAAATATCGTAATGTGCAGGTCGAACGCATGGAAGTCAGAACATAGCCATTTGCATACGTTGATAGCTTGCTTTACTCGTGCGCAGAAAGGACGATTAGCCACTGACGAGGAAGGGACAGCCCTGGTGGGCACAGATGTTAGTACACTGGACTATCTTCCACTAATGACTGAATAATTTGGTGAACAGACGAAGCTTACTCTTTCTATATATGACCGACTGATGACGCAATCTGATAAAGAGGAATTCGCGTCCAATTTATTTGCTGCCACTTGGGGGTTTCTTGGCGGATATCATTTCGCTGCGTGGAACTCCCATTTTCCAACGGAGGTGGAGAGGATTTCTTGGCGCATTGCATCAGCTGCTTTGGTAGGAGGCCCGCTACTCCTCTGGGGTATCGCGGCCTATTTTGGCGGTACCGCGGCCAAAAGGGCCGTGACACTTGTGATCGCCCTAGGAGCCTTCTCCCGAGCGATCCTTATGGTGCTAATGGTGATCAGCCTTCGTGCGCTGCCTTGCTCTGCCTACCAGACAGTTTCCTGGGTCGCCTACATTCCCCATCTTTCTGCGATGTTCGAGCATGTATAATCATGTATTGTCATTGTATCTAGTTGATGGGTGACAGTTTATCCTCTGACAACTGAGGACAAATCAAAGGAAGTACAGAAGAAAACAACTTAAAGCTTAGTCATGCCATGGAGCACTGACACTCGTGTCAGTGCAATGGCGATTCCTGTAGTCACTTTGGGTGCCATGTAATGGAATTGAGCATTCATATACTACCGAGTAGTTCCCTGACCGCAGTCTGGTGACTAGACTGTCCATAAGGCTGCTGTCAATCCAAGTGAGGCTGCTCTTCTATCGGCTACCCCATTCGGATCAACAACCTCATAGACGTTCCAGCCACTAGACTATCTATTTATCACGACCATGCTCATGTCCTTTCTTGCCCATAGCGTCGTCTCGGTGCATGTCAGCCCGCGCAAACCACCTCGTCCCCGTCAATGCTCACAACGTGACATCCTTGTACCAATCGAATACATCCATTGAATGAACAATTCCTTTGAGGGATCAAGCAATTTCTCGCTCGTTCCCCCGACTTATCATCTGCTTTTCGAGCGAGGCATTCTCGCGCGCATCGTCCGCCGCTGCCTTGCGAGTAATCTGCTCTAGCGCATCCTCGCCATCGAACAACACCGCCGTCTCCTCCAACGTCCGGTCCTTCGTCTCCACGATGAAAAAATATCCAAAAACAACCTCGAAAGCGAGCCAGCAAACATATACGAGCTACGAACCCGAACGAACGAATTTGAGTACCAGAACACACACTAGGGTAGAGGACGTACATAGTATTTCCATCCCAAGGCGTCCAAGGCGATCGGGTTCACGTATTGGTTGAAAATGAGTGCCAGCGAGATCGTAAGGTTGAGGACGGATAGTCCTTTGGCGCGAAGGTGGAACGGCAAGATCTCGACCGTGTACGCAATGGCGAGCGGAGTAAACGCGAGCGCGTACGCAGACGAATAAAGGAAGATGAATGCGATGACAGCGTGGCCTGCCGCTACTGTGCTGTGCTGTGCATACTCTGCAAAACAGATTGCTTGCGCCATGTAGAACAACGTCATCAGACTGGCGCAGGAGAGGAAGAGAAATCGACGCCCAAGACGGTTAACGGCAGACGAAGCATACAAAGCAGCGATGAAACTCCAGATTTGGACAGTGCCATTGATTATAAGCTGCGTGCTCGAATTGGTAATGCCAATCTGGTTCAAGACTTTGGAGAGATAGTAGGAGAGGAGCCCGTTGCCGGACCATTGAGTGAAGACAGCGATGGCTATGATGATGCGCATGCGTTTCCGGTTGCCCGGTGTCGCAATGAGCGATTTCCAGCCAACGTTGGCTGCGACGGTCCGCTCGAATTCCAGGGCAGCCTTGATTTCATCAAATTCAAATTGCACGACTGGGTCTTGTCTGAGAGTATAGTAGTGGGTTGATAACGACTATCATGAGTGGCGAACACGTACTCGTTACCATCGGCATGGTAATAGGCAAGCGTCCTCAGGGCCTCTGGTTCGCGCCCTTGGCTCACAAGCCAGCGGGGCGACTCGGGCGCAAACATGATTAGCACTATCTGGATAATAGAGGGGAGACCCTGCAATAGTGATGGCAAGCGCCAAGCCCATGAGTTGTTAATCCTGAACGAACCGAACGTCGTCCATGCGGCACTGGTAATATTACAGTGAGACATTGAATCGGGAGCTGCTTCACTCAAAGAAGAAAAATACGTGCATGATAGACCCAGAATACCAAAGTGAATTGTATAAGGATGTTAAGGGGGCACGGTATGTTGGATATGAAAGTTCTGTGACCAGCATGGGAGCAGCATTGGCTGTGGTAGGACACATTTTTGGCAAGGTTGTCAATGGCAGACAGATAACGAGATCATTACGGAACTTGCCTGCAAACGTATTTCCGAATCCGATCAAGAACCGAGCACCGATGAACATTCCGACGGATTGGGAACCGGTTTGGAGGGCAGTTGCAACACACATGATGGCCGCACCACACCAGACTGCTCGACGACGACCAATTCCGTCGGACAGGTATGGGGCGAATGGATAACCTGCCAGCGCACCAATGTTCTACACACCGACGGTCGACGACGACGAACCACAAGCGCGCGGGTACTCACCTGGATGGCATTGAGCAGGCCTAGCTTTCCCTTTGACGGGAAATTGAAGGCAGACTCCCACTGAGGGAGACTCTGCAAACCGTTCATCATACTACCGTCGTAACCCGTGGTCGACGAGGTAATGAGACTCAACATCACGGTGTCAGGAATACCAAAAGATAAGTACGATCTCTTGTGAACGTACAAAAGGACAATCCACGCGTGGAGTACGATGAGTCTTGAGAGACATGGATGAATACCAAAATGTACGACTCAAAAGTTGGCTCCCGAGCACTCACCGCCTATTACTGTACCATTTTCTCGTTGGATCGATCAGATGTGCCCACGAGGTTTCTTGGGCTGCGGGAGGACCACCACTACCCATTGTGTCTCCCCCCAGAAAACAGAAAGAGAGTAGAGAATGAAACAGGTGTAGGGATGGGGTTTCAGAGAAGCATTGCGACACCGTTACAGCATTTTATAGCTCTACGCGGGCTTCTGTGCTATCTTGGTACGTACTGACTCCGCAATACGAGTGGTATTAGGCGGCTGCTCCCGAGCGTGAGGTCGCTGTCCATGACCCCTTGGCGATCTGGTCGGATCCAGGCTGGTGCACTAATGCAGTGTTATTGTTTGTTACTGTACAGCTTCGATGGCATCGGCGTGAGTGGTTCGAGTTACTACTAGGCTGGAAGTTTAATTCAGCAGAGTCACTGTAGCCCTGTTGCTGGATCCGAACGTGGTGCTTTTGGGGTCTGCCAAAAACCTCGGACCGCAATTGAAATGCCAGATAAAAGACCCTTCGAGGCACAAAAGGGTTTGCTTCATTTCGCCTCAACCGACTATCGCGAGGATTTTGCTTTCAACTTAGTTGCCTCTAGACCTCTGCTCCTTCAATTGTTTCCTGCATTCATCATACTATAAACAATGAGTACGAACAAATTGCCGGACTCCCGGAAAGTCTTGCCGGGTTCAATCCGGCGGGACAATTCGAACTGCCACGGTGGCACGCGTCACTCTGTCACTGTGGTTAGTGATCACATATATAGCACTCAAGATTTCACTAAGCCGTTGTGTCATCCGTCCAGGGTTAACATTGCGGGCCAGTCACTAGACAGGATCCATCAATCTCAAGATTTCACCCAAACAAGCACCTGCTTGCAACCCCAGTGGCGGTCCCTGGCCATGCTGCTAGTACATACATCGTCACCGAACGGATAGACTCCTCCACGATGATAAGACCGTCTAGGTTTATCCGCTGGCCACCACATTAAGGATGGGCCGTCAGCTATCGTCTCCGTCCTGCTTTGTGCCGCACAGATGGTGGCACAGAGTAAGTTGGATACTTTTACAGATATATAAGCACAATATTGACATTACTCCGCGGTACGTACTCCGCTACCCGCATCCGACGACATATAGAAGGTGGGTGAACTCCCCCCACTTGCTTTCCTCGTCCCACGGCAACTCGAAAGCTACGAGGCTCATCACATACCGGACGCATACGCGCCTCTCATCACGGGCAGGCAAGCTGCGTTCCAAAAAGTCGAAGTTACCATCATGTCACTATGGTATGGTAATCGACGTCGAGACCGCGTCGTGATGCATGAGAATGGGTAGGTGTTCCTCCGCCATCTCGCCCCGATTGGTGTTTCTCTATCGCGGCGGTGGCGTCCTTTGGGACGCGCGATTCGGACGTGTCCACGAAGATGCTTTGACATCATTGTCGACGCGTTTGTGGCCCCGCCACACCTCAACGTCCACTACCGTCTGCTACCATTAGTCGTTTCGTTCTAAGTAGGAAAATCGTCAAGTCTTAAAAGCCATACCCGCTGTAAGAGGAGATGCTGAACTGGCGTCCCGAGCTGGTCGAGAGCAATCCACCCTTGTGTTGAATTCGTGGCATACGGCCATTGTCGACTGCAGAACCTCACTCGGACTACTCTTGGGTCGTCGTGGGTTCAAATTTTTTTGTCTACCCTTGTCCTCTTTGTGAGGGTAGTTGTATGTACTGCGTCCCCGTGGCTCCAGTGAAAGCTTGATTGTATGGACACTAAACAATTTACTGACATCCAAGGTTTTTAGTTGGCGTAGACCAAAGAGTTCCGCGTAGACAATAGAACCACATCCTGGTCACCTTGCCTCCAACCCAATGAAGTACATAACATCAAAAGTTCAATAGATAGATGGTTTGACAGATTGTCATGTGAAGAACGCCAGAACTTGAAAAAAGGAGTGTCGCATGCCAGTGTATGACATAGGATATCAAGCGTTGGCCTGGCCAATTGACTGCTTTTCAGGCGGGCCGTCTTCGTGCGCGTCGTGCGCCACCGCTCTATGCGTAATCTGATCAACGGCATCCTCGCCGTCGAACAACGCTGCCGTCTCCTCCAACGTCCGGTTCTTGGTCTCCACGATAAAGAACCACAAAAAGACGAACTCGAAAGCGAGCCAGCACACATACACGAGCTATGAGCCCAACCAATCCGAACGAGTCGCGTCAACGAGTCTCGTCATACGAGCAGATTAGCAGGACGTACGTAGTATTTCCAACCTAGGGCGGCCAATGCAATCGGATTCACGTATTGATTAAAGATGAGCGCAAGCGAGACGACGAAATTGAAGAAGCAGAGGCCCTTGGCGCGAAGGCTAAACGGCAGAATCTCGACCGTGTACGCGATAACGAGCGGACTAAACGCGATCGCGTACGCAGACGAATAGAGGAAGATGAACGCGACAACCGCGTGGCCCGCAGCGGCCGTGCTGTGCTGTGCATACTCTGAAAAACAGATTGCCTGCGCCATGTAGAACAGCGTCATCAGACCGGCCGAGGCGAGGAACAGGAATCGACGCCCGAGACGGTTGACAGCGTACGAAGCGTACAGAGCACCGATGAAACTCCAGATTTGGAGGACACCATTGATGAGCAGTTGAGTGCTCGAATTGGTGATAC
>JBBPKI010001086.1:0-14984 GCA_038089155.1 Nevesoporus exiguus
GACTAATGACAGCATTATACAAGCAGCTTTGACCTCTGTTCTCAACTCACCGACACAATTGCAGAAACTACTGGCAGCACTCGCATCTCAGTCCATCTCTCCCGAAGTATTTTCATCACCAGCCCAAACACAACACCAGCAACATCTCATCGCACCGACCCCATATAATAACAACCCTCAACAGTCCACTCCCAACGTCAAACAAGACCTGGGAGCTATTCATCCCAACATCGCTCCGTCATCACGATCATCCGCAACGCTTGACTATACGGCGACTAATGCACTATCACCGTTTTCGCTTTCGCTTCTTGGGGCCCCTTCAGATCCGGATCCGTTCGCGCTCCAACAGCAAGAAGATCGACTTCAAAAGACTTATAAGACTACTGCAGAGATCAACAGCGACGTGGACGAGCTGCAAAATAACATCCAATCGCTCATCCAGAGTCTGGGCATCGACCCCATGGCGCTCGATTCGGCAGTTCCTCCTTCAGAAACTGCCGCAGGAGTTGGCGGTGGGGCAAGCACATTAGCACCACTGCCCACGGGTGACGTGGACATGTTCCCACCTGTCAATATCGGGGCTGGCCAGGATTTTGACTTTGACTCATTCCTGATGGACATGCCACGTGCGAATGAGGAAGATGGTGACCTCGACAAGTTGGCGGAGCGACTGGACCCGTCGACGGTGTCGGATTCGTCCAAGATCGGCAGCGCGTCTTCGGAGCAACTACATGCATTTTTGGACGAAGTAGCCTCGCAAGATGGGAGCGAAGGCATGGGCGGTGGTGGCGTGGGTGTGCCTCGGTTTCATGGGCCGCAAGCGTTCAAGGTGGCTGCTGGGGCCACGAATGGGGCCAGTGCAAGTGCGAGAGCTGTAGGGGCACGCGGACGGAAGCGCAAGTCGGATATGGTGGTGGACGGTGCAAACTTGTATGCACTGCAGGAGGCACAAGTGGCGATACAACACACGGCAGTGCCTTCTGCGCCGTCTTCGTTGACAGGCAACAGGAGCAAGCGCAAGAGATAGACGGGAGAACGTATGGATTCACTGAGTACCGGGTCGGGCTACGGTCTCGAACGAATACCCATCGTCTATTGAACGTGCAACAAAAGGGTTGGGCAAGGTGCAGGGTGGGTGCCATGTAGAGATCGCCTTGACCGTTGGCGCCGGTTTGTATTGGGTACATGTATGGGGTCGACTCATCGACTGCTATGAGCATCGGTTGGTGGTCGTACGGCCACTGTCTAGCGTGCTTTCTCATTGTTATTAGTATCCAGTCTGCTGTGACCATAGTACTTGTAGGTTATTGGGTCTACTGAGTTGCTTTGTATTGATATGATAGAATATGCACGAACTAGCATTCTGCGGCCGAGCCGACTCCGAGTCGGTAGTAGTCGATCTATTAGACTTTCCGGGCCGCCGGGCCTAGTACCTTGCCAAGGTCGCAATATTCAGACCACCACAACACCGCGCTGACACTAACGACCCGGGTGTAGTTGATCGTGTTGTGTGTCTTGCCACCTTGGCCTGTCCTGTGGTTAGTGTTGCCGTGGTCTCACTCCAAACCCGCATATGATCAGACCTTACAGCGGGCCAGTCTCTCCCAAGCTCGTTCCCTTAGTAATGTCACGATCCCGTCATGGTACTAACTCGAACACACAACAAGTATTTGCTGTGAACTTGGCTCATACGCACTTTGGTTTTCAGGTGGGTCAGTGGATCAGACTCAATGCTCTTACTCTAACGCTACATGTTCTCCTTCTCACTAGAAACGGTGTATGTAGGAGTGGTCATGGATATCTCTCCAGTAAGAACCTCGGGGTAGAGGGTTTACGGAAGGTTAAGCTTCAAGAAGCGATGGCGCTAACGTGGCCCGGAACTCTATATACGTACCCTCACTAATTCCGCAGACGCCAGTCACTCAACTTGAAGGAGAACCCAAACTACCAGTGTGTGGCCCATGTGGAGCATCCTTGGCGTTCCGAAGACCAAGTCTTTCGTCAATGCCGCGACGTTCATATCATATGTCCTGCCTCCTCTACTTTTCTATTTTGTTATGGCAGTAATGGCCATCACGCCGCAGACGGGTATTCTCCGAATGGCAATGTGGCCCATTCTTGCATTGTTGGCTCTGCGCGCATCGTTTTCCGTGGTTATTCCACAGAGTAACTCTGAACCGCCCATGGATTTGGCAGTGAGTCGTTCGTTTGAACGATCAAAACTCATCTTATTGAAAGGCAAAGACTGAAATGTGTTCGATGTTAGGTCTGCATGCTGTTCATCGTTACTCGTTCCCTCTATTGGGCAGTGGCAAAAGAACCGCTCGTGAGGCGCCTCCGCCCTGCAAACAGTACTCCATCGACTTTCATGGACGCTCTTGATCTTGTCGCGTCTTTCCGCGGTTACGGTTGGAACTGGTCGAGCGGATTGTACGTCCCGCACGAAAACCGTCCATCCAACCGGATCGGATTCGTTACCCACGTCACTCTCTCTGCCTTGATCCATGCGTTCGTCTGCGGCATATTATATAGGGCCCTCCGATCATTCTCGCCGCTCGGACTCGGCTCTGTCGTGGGTAGCTCCATCTTTGATGACACCCTACCCTACCATTTGCGATACTTCCGATCGAGCATCATCACTATTGTGGGGTCCTTGGCATCCTACACCTTCCTCCAGACGAGTTACGACGCGTGTACTGTTGTGGGTGTGCTCTTACTCGGGCAGGACCCGGCTCAGTGGCCCCCCGGCTTCGACGCTCCGTGGCGCGCCACGTCGTTGGCCGAGTTCTGGGGACGCAGATGGCACCAGTGGCTTCGCCACATATTCCTTGTCCAAGCCGGTTACCCCCTCTCTTTCGTCTTCGGTCGCACGGGTCTCGTGATCGGTGCATTCCTCGCTTCCGCCGTGTTCCACCACGTCGGGTTATATTCTCTTTACCCCGCGAGCGAACTCTGGGAGATGCTCGTCGGGTTCGGGATGATGGCCCCTGGGATGTTCGCCGAGCGTGCGTTCAAGCGCTGGACGGGGAGAAAGGTGTGCGGGCTCGCGGGATGGGTTTGGACGATGACTTGGCTTGTTCTATGGGGGAACTTCATCGTCGATGGTTTCGTACGGGCTGCGCTGTTCAGGTCTGGTACATGGGTCGACGTCGTGCCGCCCTTGCGGAGAGTGGTGGAACGATTGGTGATGGATTTCGATACCTGGTTGCATGCAACGTAGATCAGTGACTACCGTTCCTTCGTGGACCACGATCGGTTGATTCCACTGGAACGGTGGTACTACTAGTAGAGCGAAATTGGACACGAGGTATTACATGGCAGCCTAATATATCTTATTCGTCTTCATCGTATGCTGCGTACCGTCGGGGATCATGCATTATGACCCGCATGCCCGGTTGTAATGCATAGTCACCAAGGATCCAACTACGGCACACATTACTGAAATGACCTATGTATTGGGAACCTTCTACACACTCGAACCGGTGTATAAACCTAGCTCATATTATTTGCACCACCTCGACATCTAAGCTATTGTAACGTCCCGGCACACATGCCGCTCCGTTGGCACACTACCATCATATATATAGTGTGGACGCATCTCGTGGACGGTAGTCGCACCTTGTACCCGTACCCATGATAGTCCCTATAGAACGTGGTCCCATTCTGTCGTCCGCTCCTCTCAGTGTCTCTCGCCGTAGGCCACGGCGGGTGTTCCAGCTATCCAGAGAAGCCTCCTCTCACAACTTTATAACAATCTCGTGATCTGTCGCAACTCGCTTGTACACTCCGCGTCGTTGGAGAGAGAGTAACAATGCTGTCGTGGGCTGTCTGAGACGGGCGACGAACTTGAGCCCTTTGCTACGCCCGTCATCACACTCTCCTCGTGTCTCCGAGAGATGATTAGAAGTATCATTCAAGTCTGCTGCAACTTCTTGAAGTCGAGCTAGCGGGTTCAGATCGAGGAGTTCATGGATCCACGGACACGCGAGCGACAAATCTTCTGTTGGAAGCTTGTCCACTGTACGGATTGCCGTCGCTTCGAGCGCATCAGCCTTCGCGACATACAAATGAGAGTCCGAATTGTGGCGATGTGCGTCAAGGACGGTCATACGGTATACGATACGAGGCGGATGGAGACACCAACCGGCGTCAAATTCCGCTCGCCGGAGACGTTCCAGCTTGTCATAAAGTGCGAGTGCTTGCGCCTGCTCATTCGTGGACGAAGGCTCCAACTCTATTATCATCTTCTGTATTTCTTCTTCTCAAGTAGATGCAGGGGTGCGGCATAGCTCCCGGTATGCCTTGATGTCGATAGGCAGGCAGCTATTCGGCAAGGGTGGTTTTCCCACCCATGCTAGACAACTGACATCCCCCGACCTAGAACGAACGATGACCTGCCGGAGTAGCCGTCCAAGAGCATGATGCAGCAGTTCGCCGGGGATCTCGGAAATGTAGACATCAAAAATGCCAGTGGCAACAAGTTGGAAGCCACACCACGTGTGCAGGTACCCGGCATGTACGATTTGTAAGTTTGTCAAGGTAAGTAGGATATCGATGGAAACTGCCGTACGAAGGTGTCCTGGTCCAGTTGTGAAAGCCTTGGACAAGAACCCACGTGAGACCAGGCCACTCTCCAGACGCCCTGCAGTCTCGACCCGACTCTGCACCGTACCCCATCGACTTCCGTCCAGTTCGACAAAATGGGTGGAGAAGGACCGTATGTAAGATTCTCGAACGAGGATTTCCCTCTACGCAGACCCGCAACGCCTTTAACACCACAGTCACCAATGGACGACCGACAGCTCGACGAAGCTTACGCTCGCGCGCACTCATTTTTACTCGAAAGGGTCAGGCAGCTCGTAGGACTCGGTTGGGAGGAGCACGAAATATCGACAGATGGTAACTGAGGATGAGCCGTCCCTTCACCACCCCCGCCTCGCTGACTACATCACGTCATCCCACAGATTCACTGCTAGCGTCCCTCAGCAGCACGCGCGTTTGGAAGGCATACAGGGGAGAAGAACAGGCTCGTGTAGAGCTACGCCTCCCGCACACCGCCAGCGCCTGGTTCGAACCTTGTCTCATCCCACAGTGGAAGAGCATGTTCGAAAATTATATGCTTCTTCGTCCGCAGAGACGTAGATGGAACTCCGCCTCAGATCGCTACAACGACGCATACCTCTACGTCGACGTCGAAGCACCGTTGCGTGATATCTTCAATTTTCTCCAATGCCTTATCCCAGACATGCTTGTCATCATCCGGGTTGATGATATCGGCGACATGGGAGAGGAAGAGATTAAGCAACGACTTCCGTCGTCCAAATGGGTAGAGGACTATGCGCTGGAACTTTCTCCGATATTTGGAGAGGAGAGGTTCAAAACTGTGGTACAGGCTTCGCAAACGTCTGCGTGCCTTTCACGCATGATAAGCTCTTACATGCATGATGAATACGAGATGGATGACCGGGACTTCACCGCTTGCGACAAGGAATGCGGGTATTGTGGTCGGTGTGAGTATTAATATAGCGGCGCGCCAATGGGAAAGAAAAGGCACTGTCACCTATACCACTCGCCATACCGAGGTGCCTTATTGAATGTTTTGTTATAGTAGGGAGAATGATGTATTATTCCAGCCGAAAGACTACTTGTAGAAAGTACGTATTTGTGTCTCCACCTCTTCCGATGACAACTTGATATCTTGAAACCGAACTCGTCAGCATCAGTAAATTTGCTCCCGTCCCTTCATACTTACACTTTTGTGGGTCTATCACGAAATGGAAGGAATGGTCAATAAAACGTGTGGCATCGCCATAGAAGAATATAAAGCCTCACTTTTGCTGAATTCCTTATCTCTCTGCTTTTGGATGAACCGCTGCAGACTCGGCAGGACGAGCTTGACAGCCTCTTCCGCAATTGCTTTCCTCCCCTCACTTTCTTCCTCCAGTACTTTTGCCACCCTATGCCTTTCCCCAACTTCTTCCAGGAGGTCATAAAAGCGTGTAAACTTTTCCTTGGTAGCTGCTTTCCACGCACTACTGCCCACCTTTTCCTTTTCGCGATCTTCGCTCAACGTTTGCATCAAAGGCGAAAAGTTGGCATCAAAGTAACCCGCTTTCGCAGTTCGAAAAGCTGACGTGAGTGCATCTGCGGTAGGCTTGGTAACGAGTTCAGTTAGCCCGGGATGCGTCGGTTTCAACACGAGGCGAGAGTAGAAATAGGTGATATTGTTGAGTAAAAATATGGACCCAAACGCGCCACGACGTTGCGTTCGAGAGAGGGTCGTCAAACTGCTCACAGTCGTGTTCACGATGTCAACTTTGATAAATGTCAAATGAGTGATTGGAAGCGGTGGTTCAAGGAGAAAAATGGACGGACAAGTGTAATGTTGGAGAATGACCTTCTCGGTCACTTCGATCGTCGGAACATTGGACACTTTTCCAACCTGCTTACCCTCGCCCATTTTCCAATTCCCGTCCCCAAGTGCGAGAAGTGCAGCTCCAACTGCCCCTTGTACTTCTGGAATCCTATCCAGATATCGTACGGTCTGACATGGTCAACAGGCTGAACTTTGGGCCCAGACACGGACTCAAAAAACACTCACGGAAACAGTAAAGTCTGCTAGGCTCACGCCTAGTTCGCCGCCCTTGCCCGAGCCCGTAGCTGCTAACTTCAAATCGGCCAAGAATTCTGGAAATGTTCTCAAGCATACGCTCCTAACAGAATTGAGGCCGTCTCGCAACTCGTTTGTATCTCTCCTCCCTTCTCCTCTCCTCATCATGAGAGTTTCCCAACGATTCTGGGAGACAGAAAGAGCCGAGTAAGTAGCAAGAGCATGGAAGGTATATTTATGCAGGGAGCGTTTGATGATAGCGATCAAGGAAGAAAGTGTATCTGTGAAGAGCGTAAGAAGGGGACTGAGGAGAGTATCGTAAGTGGATGCCAAGAGAGTGGGTGCAGTGAGCGGTGCAAGGTCCGTAAGAAGGCTATATTCGGTCTACGCGCGTCACCGCCGGCGTACGGATGACTACAGATGAAATACCTACCTCTGCGATACGAAGGAGGTTCCCCGCCCAGGTCCCAAATTCCTTGCCTGCAATGACTCCGTCCAACGTTTCTGCTCGGTCAACGACTCGCTTGGCGTGCGTTTCCAAAGACTTGCGGTTCCATGTTCCACGCATGTCGGCGTACCCACGCTGTGCCTCCCTTAACGTAGCAAGAATAACCTGACCAGCAGGATGCGATGGGTGAGTAGATGGTAAGGGGAGACCACGCAGAAACGCCACGAGAGGTTTGAGGGGGGCAAGTAGCGCTAGCGGGAATGTCGCAGGAGTGAAGTCAAGACCTGCTATCGGAGGCGAACCTGACGATCCCTCAGCAACAAGTTTCGTATACAACTGCGTTAGCTTCTTTGCACCAGTCTCCACGAGACGTGCCTACAGGTAGGGTAGTCGTAACCATCTCAGCACCAATGACGCAACACGAGACTTACTTTTTCACGGGAATCCTCGCCTGACGATGTAAATGCAATTGCTGCGTTCAAGCGTGCGAGAGTATCAATGTACAACTCCAGCTGCCCTGTCTGAGGGCTAAAGTACACAACTACACGGTAGTAACACTTTCTAGGACGGAACAAAACAAAAGGGGGCTTACCCTCGTAGAATGAGGCCCTCTTCTTCAGCAATGCCTTCGTGGCTGCTCGCGACTTCATCTATCTTCAAAAGTGCACGGTCTATATCTGCTCATAGTGTTGAAGAGGACCGCACACAAAGCACGATTTCGAGGGCATACTATGCGACCGGTGGTTGAGTTTCTGAGTTGCAGCGTAAAGTGGAAGTATCGATTTTTCAAGCTTGACCAAGCGAGAATCAAAGTTGGTCAATACGGCTAGTTGGGTTAGCTCAGTCTTGATCGGAACGAATACAGTACCTGTCCACGTACATATCATCCGTTGCGATATCTGGTGAGTCTTGTTGAGGTTCTGCTCTAGCTAAACACTAATCAGAACCTTCGAGTCATATTAGCGCTTTAACAACATACCAGTTCGATCTCTGCACTCTCATCATCCATTGCAAGCGGTGTGCTAAACTCGGTGTAAGTGGTCGGTCTGAGCAGGAAACACAGCCACCTCCACTTGAAAACCGAAAGTGTACCCCTGGTCTAGGGTCAGTGTTCGTCATCCCTTCGTACACCACAGTCATGGAGACTAGCATATCTCCCCTGGCGCACCTCGTAGCCCGCAGACTGAAATATCATATGTAGATTACAAGAATAATAGAAGGAACATATCAGCCGCGAGAGGCTCAAGACTCTGCAACACGCCAGGCTAACACTCTTCCCCTTTCAATCTGCAGACGTTATCGATCGACTAAAATTTTATTTTACTGTCCCTCACATCGCAACAGTCATGGCCACGTAACGTCAACTACTGAGCTTCTCTGGCTCCAAGGAACACGCTGCCAAGGACTCGAGACTGCCCCATAACTGAAAACAGACACCCAGACTGAGGTTAGGAGCACACTGCGTCATGGCACCGAACTCCTAATTGCAATTGTATTCCTCTCCATATTACTCTGTGGAGTGGTATTCACGCCACGAAATCGTCAAACAGTTCTCCCTTACTCATCCCCTCCCTCTCCGGTCGCGATAGAGATGGGTTTCGTACTCGCCAAGCTAGCGTTTCCCGTCCGATGGGCCCTTGATAGCACACCATTCTCAAAAAGAAAGGGTAAGCGCCACACTCAGCCCCTCGCGACCAAGGCCAGTGTGGGGGCTCGACCGCTCGTTTACTAATCTTTTAACACAAGACAAGTCCTCTGGGTCAGACCCTCGAGTGTATTTCCTCCAACGCCTTGCGCTTTTGGAAAAGGCAGAACAAGACGACCGCAAAGCAGCACTCGCGTTAGAGCGGGGCAAACCGCTTCCGCCACTGACAAAGGCGCAGTTGGAGATGTCCAAAACGTCCTTTGCAGAGCTACTGTGAGCTTGCTGCCCCTCTCAGCCATGCATTGTGTTCTGTGGAGCTGATGGTCCGAGTTGTCGCTCAGTGAAAAACTCTTGGTGGCTGACACGGTAGCCGAGCGGCCTCGCCCAGAAGCGGGAGTTCCTGGACGCGTAGGAAAGCGAGAGTCGACTAGGTAGTACTTCACATCTCTGCCATCCACCAGTTGGCTTACCATACACAACACTGCCTAGCGTCGAATGTGTCGTTTGCCGCGACTCTTTCGAGCCCATCGCCTGTCTCGACGCGCCATGTGGGCATTTCCTTTGCTGCCAATGCGTCATCGCCATGGCGGAAGTCGCCAACAAAAATGAAGACATTTTTCCTTTGCAATGCTGTCAACGACAGCTTCCAACGGACGTCATCTTCGGCTTCTTGCATGGTCCGCTGCGTATAGCCTTTTCTGCCAAGTGCGCCGAGGCGGCCACCCCTGCCGACCTCCGCGTTTACTGTCCCATCAAGCAATGTTCGACTTTCATCGGCAGAACACCCGCATCGATACCGTGCGTGATGTCGTGCCCAGCTTGTGGTACGGACGTCTGCTCAAAATGCAAAACCCGAGCACATCCCGGAGATAGCTGCGATTACAACGAGAGTCGCGAAGTTCGCGCTCTTGCCAAGGCGAACAGGTGGAAGACCTGCCCGAGCTGCAAAATGATGGTAGAGCGCTCTGATGGCTGCAGTCATATACTGTGTCGATGTCGGAAAGAATTTTGCTACACCTGTGGGGAAAAGTGGGCACGCTGTGTGTGCCGCAGATGGTAGACTGAGTTTCTGGAAGCATGGTAGGGCGCGTAGGGATGCTATATTTTGCATACAATGTGTTAGAGTTCGAGGACAGAGAGACAAGAGCGAGGACAGAAGTACTACAGCTTACACAGGCATAACATACAAAATAGTCGGGCGTCGACCTTCACCAATATTGCAGGTAGGTGCCAACTGACAACAATCATTCCCCATATTTAACCGCTTGAATTCTCTCTTCCTGGTCACCATTGCCACGCATGGTCATATTCCGCTGGGATCGGCAGGAGTGATCTCAGTCTCGGTAGAATTCCGAGTTGAGCTGAAGCTGCTGGACAACAGTCAGTAACCTGTCGTCCACCGAATCGAGAATAAGACTGCACCACTTTGGAGATCAGTATGGCCTGAAACGTCGGGACTCTTTCAACTTCTCTATGCGAGCTTTGTCTGCCTCAAAGTTCTTCCTGAGGTCCAGCAGCGCTAGAAATCCAAATACCACCTTAGCAAGCGCATACCGCACGCCACACGTCTCACCTTTTCTCTGTTTCTCAGCTTTTTGGAAGGCATAAAATGCCTCCTTTTCCTTTGGCTCCTTCCTTTTTTTACTTGCTGTCTGACCCGTTTTCTCAAACGTCTTGCTTGCGACCCCAACGCCACCTCCAAGCGTCTGTCCATACGCCCCGCCTCTCGTCACAAGCGTAAAACCGTCCTCGTCCACGATCGCCTCTCCTTTACGATACGGCGCCTTTTGCTTCGTCTTGGCCAGATCGAACTCGAAGCGTTCCATCCACGTGTCTGCATGTGCTTTGACGATGTCAAGTGGGGGTCTCTGTGCGTCGTACAACGCTGCGTAGTGCGCGAGACCCCGTGGTTCCTCCGAGGACGGCCAGGGCCGCGGCTTTGCAGGTGCGACGAGCGCCTTTTCGAGCGACGAAGCGTCGAGAAAGATGACGTGGCCGATAGTGCCCGTCTTTCGGAGGGTACGGGTCAGGACGGGTGGGAGTGGCACGACGCTCGGCGAGGCGCTCTCTTTCGGCTGTCGTCGTTTTTTTGACCGCGGTTGTGGTTCTTCGCGTGATGGGGATGGGGATGGCGATGTCTCCGATTCTGATTGTGCTTCTAACGCTGTGTCCATCTCGCGCGCGTCGCGGTCGTATAGCACACGTTCTACCGTCCCGCAGGACTTGAAAAAGAGGGCGATTTCGCGGTCTGTAGCATCGACGGGGATGTTGACTAGGAAGAGGGTCCTTCCTTCTGGGTATACGGTGTCATGAGACTTGGAGCGGTGGGCGCGGGCATAGAGAACGTGGGTCGAGTGGGCATAGGCGACCGGGATGACGGTGAATCCCGAAACGAGCTTTGGAAAAGTCGACATGGCTTAGCTTGAATTAGTACCGCCGGTCGCAATCTTCAAGGACTTCAATATAGACGCGTTCGTAGTTTAATCGTGCGTTCCGATCCTAGTCGGGTTAGCCAAGAGTAAGTCATGCATCTTGCCATAATGGAATACGAGGTTTTTCAAACCCCGACGGCCCGCGTAGCCGGATCAAAAGGTTGTAATCACTGCTGGCTATCCACCAACGTATCCAACTCGGATCACCAGAAACTCACAAATGATTGTATATGAAACGTTTGTACTCGGACTCGAAATACGATGTATGGATCCTTCAAACTACCTTACGCTGCAAACGCCTCCATGGCAAGACGTGCGGCCATCTCCGATCTTGGCTTGACCGAACACTTGAATGGGGCCACGTTCCTGCAAAACGGACAAACACAGAGGTCAGTAACAAACCAAACCACAAAAAAGAACAATCAAATACGAACAGAAACGTCCCTCCCACTTGATGAAACTCCGGCGTGACCTCGACGCCATTCTCGACATGCTTGGAGATGTCAAACACAGCAAGCGATTGGGCGCACATAAGCCAGACGGTAGAGTGTGCAAAGAAAATCCCTGCGCGTATAGATGAGACATATACTGACTGCAGAAATTTAGGTTTCGGTGCGCCATGACTCACCGGGGCATCGACTGAGCACGGGTTGCGTTGTCAATATTGCCTCAAAAGAACCAAACTACTCCTCACCGTCGTCCAAAACCAAAGCATACAGTAGTGGGGTGGGGTTCCGGCTCATCTCCCAGGAAACGTTCTGGCATGAACTCCAGGGGGTCCTTGTATGTCTTCTCGTCGCGCAGCATAGCCCTAATTCAACACAATGTTTCACATGCAGCGTACCACTTGGGCACCGCCGGCCTACCAGACATTGACCAAAACATAAGAGTCCGCTGGAATCTGATATCCGTCATACACATCATCAACTGTCGTACGTCTCATGGCTACCGAAATTTCATGAGTAGCCAGACAGTGAATGCGAAGATTTAAGCTAACTTATCGGACCCGGAGAATGCCAACGCAAGAGTTCGGTAAACACAGCCTCCAGGTATGGTAGGGATGGTCGATCGGCGAACGTCGGTAATTGTCCAGTACCAACGACCGAGTCCAGCTCTTCCTGCGCTTTTCTCATAACACGTGGATAGAGCGTCATAGCGAGGTAGAAAGCATAAGCGACGGAGGAGGACTGAAAACAATTTGTAAATGAGTGAATAGCTCCTAGGGGACAGGTCTCTCACCGTATCGACACCTCCTATAACGGTATGACAGATCGCTGTGAGACTCGGATCGACAATGTTGTTATGCGCACCTCGATACAGCGTCAAAGCAGTCCATTTAACCTTGTCTTCCAGTTCTTCCGTCAGGTCTGGCATGCTTAAGAGGCGGGAGGACAGTGATGGCAGTGCTGTACCATCAGCCTTGAAACCTGGGTCGGTGTGCGTGAACACAAACGATAACGAGCTCACTAGCTGAGACACCACATAATTGTGAGGTGTTTCCAACGCGACACGCGCAATAGCTGCATATTCCGCGGCCTTCTTCTTGAAACCGGCGCCAGGAACCCACGAGGGGATGTATTTCACTGCAGAAAGGTCGCGGGATGCCGGAGATGTTGGAATGAAATATTAGCTTACAGAACGGCATGATATCGACGTAGTAGGCACCCGCTGTTGTTGCCTCCGATAATTGCGAGTTTGCTAATTCAGATAAATCAACCAGAGGGTCGTTACCTTCCTTAGTGACATATCCATGCGAAAGGCGTAACGTGATAGAACTAAAATTTCTAAACGACACCGTCAGCTACATTGGAAGGATAACCTATTTGGAACATACTTGCGGAGGTGTGCCTGAAGCCTATCCGGAGCGTCGAGGATCAATCGAAGAGTTCGCCGAGTTTCGGCCTCAATCATCCTGTGAAATTTGGCCACAACGGCGTGGCTACCAAGATCGTGAGCAATCCACTTTCGTTGAGTGCGAAGCCGATCGGTGTAGTTGCACAGCAACATCATTTTACCCCATCCTGCCAGCTCTCCAGCCATAACAGAGCGAGGACGGTCAGCGTATTTGAGGCCGTGTTTGTCCAGGAGGTCTTCAGCAATCTTTGCAGAACCGATAACGATGACATTGAATCCGCAGAGAGATCCAGAGGCAATGTCGCCTGTTCGACGGGTATTTAATGTCAGAGCTTTACAGTCATGAGTTATGAGTTGGCGCTACCGTATTTTTGGTTGAACTCGAGCATCTTTAACCACGGCCTCACCCTCGGGACGTAGAAGAGGCACCAGAGGCCTGAAACGCCTGGTGGTAAGCGACGGGCTCTGTACCGTGCATAAAGTTCGTGAAGACAAACGCAGACGACGAGCGCTGCAAATGTTCCAATGAGCATGTTATCGAGGGTAAAGGTGCCTGGCTTGAGGGGGGAGTGATACGAGGACTGAAAAACCAATCCGAGATCACTCCGATTTATTCCGGGCGGGTAAAGACACCCACTTGGAGCGCTCTTCGACATGTTTGATCAGTAGATGGTGAATCTGAGGTCCAAAAACTCCACCGGTGATAAGCAGCAGATTCGGCCGACCTGCAGGGTGGAAAATCGGGCCACGTCTGTGGGAGGTGCCATATAGAGTGCGATTTTCTTCCAGTTCTCCTACTGACTCCGCTCGGTCCTGTATTTTCTCGAGCTGATCGCAGAGCCGTCTCGGGTCAAAAGGAACCAATAGTAGCGAAAAACATAGAATACTGACGTATCAAAAGTCATCCAAGTATTACCGATGACACTGCGGTACCCACACCTATCGTATTGACCCACAATGAGAATGACCTCCTCGCATCGATAGCGCGGTTTTTCAAAGACACTTGGTGAGTCATGGTCACGCCCAAATCTATCTTTAGGGATTGCTGGACCACTATAGCAAGGACGAAGGGAATGCATTTAGCATCAACACTTCGGTTTAGAACACTCGAGGTTGACCTGCTCGTGGTTGTAGACGGTGTTAATAAACAGAAGGCAGGGGTCGGAAGGTGCAACCAAAACGTCTGTTCAAGACTAGACCTTCCCTATCAGTCGCTCCTGAATCCTCTACGGGTTGGCCATTCGCCCCTGCTTTGGTAATCAAGAACGGAAACGAACAAGACGTGCGTCACAGGAACAAACCAGACACGTGCGTTCGTGTGTGTGTGCGCATGTGTGAGACAGAGATAATTGCTGTCATGACCGAAACTTGGAGAGCGTACGACAAACGCCGCTTTGAATTGCGAGAAGGGATCGCATGGGTCAGCGAGCAAACGTCTTGGCAATGCAAGGCGTGTCAGAGGAACATGCAGCCTTGGAGAAAAAGTGTGCGTGCGTGCAGGAAGTGTTTCAGCAGGCGTTGCACCTGGGCCTGAGGCTTTGAGTCCCAAGGTCCAGAGTATGGATTCATCAGCTGCACGGTTGAGCAGCACGTGCTTGGGCAAACTTCGAGCTCTATACATGCTAGTACGGAGTTCTCTCCGTTCATCTCATCTTGAAGTAGGTAGGAGTCTGTCTCGATGAGATTTGGCCCTTGGATCATTAATCTTCTTCGGGGCCGCAGACAAGACCTGAAACGTTTCGTGTGAGCGGGGCTCCGGGCTGCACATGCTCCCATCCGGTATGGGCCGAAACGTGGGACGGTGGTTCGGGGCCGGAGCAGAAGTGGTACAACGGGATCTGAAGTATCGATTCAGCGGAGCGAGGCTGCCACCGGTGCGTGGGAAGGGTGCCAGCACATGCCACAACTTGAAGTGAGTGGGATGACTCGGCCCACCCACCCTAGTAAGTACCAGTAAAGTAAACGAAAAGGGTTCATCGTTCCGGTGATCCTGCT
>JBBPKI010001087.1:0-14981 GCA_038089155.1 Nevesoporus exiguus
GTATTGAAGCCCCGACATTGCGCTGCTGTGTGCTGTTGCCGACTACGGTGCAGCAAACATCGGGCACCCTGAGTATCATCCTGGATGGTATATATTATTCCTGGGTATTGTATGTACCAGTAGTGACTATATTCTAAGTACCTTCCTATGTAACTGTATGGTTTGCATTAGTAGCAACAAGCAGAGCATAATAAGATAGTATATTGAACTAGTATGATGTGCCAGTCATGGCGCTGGTGGACGTGGAAGGAATGCACTCGGAATGCAATGTCGAAATAAAAGAAGGGTGCGACGAACCACTATGTCCATATTTACTGGGAGCCCAGTAGTTTGTCGCAGGACTGAGACCGGCAGAGTGTGTAGTGTGGCCAGTATCCATGCTGGCAGATGCTGGCAAGTCCATTGGAAGGGCAAAATGGTTTGCACCAGCGAGCGGCCGGGAACTGGGATCTATCATAGGTGACGGCAGGATGGGAGAGCTTTGTACTTGGGTCGTCTTGAGAGTGTAATCACTGGGTACCAGTTGGCCTTGGTGCTGGATTGCACTTGCATGCTCAGGCCTGTACTGGTGGTCGAGGAGATGGTGGGTGTACTGGCAGGCTGCTGCATCGGAGAGCGGTGATTGCAGGGGATGACGTGATTCAAGTCGAGATACGGAGCTTAAAGCGTCTCCAAGCTGAGTCGTAGTGCGCTTTCTTGAGTTGTTGAAAAGTGCTGCAAAACGTGGTTCATCAGCACGAGATGGATTCTCTGTGAGATGAGCCTTGATTGCTCTGGACAATTCTGCAGAAGTGCCCTGCATTGGCAATGAGAGCGCACCAGCAAGTGTAACAAGATCATCCTTCTGCTTGTACATAACTTGAGAGAGGTGTACTGAAAACCTGGGTCGTGATTGCTTCATTGATCCTATGGGTCTGCACATCGTCCTCAGCTTTCTTTTTCACAGCTTTTGCAGTCTTCTCCCTTTCCTTTGCAGCCAGCTCCTCTTCCTCAACTTCAAATGCTGCACATAGTTCAGGGTGTGTGACAAAGCGTGCTTGAATTTTCTTCAATTTTTGCTGCTTTTTCTGAGACTTGTTCGCAAGTTGCTCCATGAGTGTTGAAATATGGTGCCAAGAAATTGTGCAATGGGCATTGGCTGTATCAAGCTGGGCTGTTTGAACAGTATATGCCTCACGGAAAGCTTGGTTCTGAGAATAGAGAAGCTGAATTTCCTGCCATAGCTCCTCTCGATTGCAAGTCATGATGTGTGAGTAAATAGGCATAGGAGAGGGATATGTGACTGTAAGACCAAACTCGAAGTCATTCAGTGCCGATCTGGCAGATCGAGTAACTAGGCCAGTCTGGTCATCAGCAAGACTTGAAACAGTGTTGTTGAGCTGGTCCCTTGGTACCATTGCAGTCTGATCTGACCTAGAGTCTTCAGAGTGATCTATCATTGGCATTGCTTCATCAACCAAGTCTAAGCTCAGAGCCACTGATAGACTTTGCAGACTGCAGTCTGGATTGTCATTATCTTCCATATTCGAGTCCGAATCACCAGCTTGTCTAGATCCCAGGCTGCTGAGTCTGAAATGGCTTTTGTCGTCAGATTCAATCTCCACGGGTGTGTACGGTGCTGAGAATGGAACTGCAGCAGGGTAGGAAGGAGGGAACCGTGCGATAGATGAAGATGCATGGCTAGGAGCAAAATCCTGCTCACTAAAAATTGTAGGATTGAGAGGATATATTCCAGTTTTTGCAAAAGCCTTTTGAATCAGGCTGGGTGTGATGACATGTCGAATGGAAAGATATTCTTGGATGATATTGTAACACATGATTGTAATGCCCTGTGCCAGCTGCTTATCACAGTGAGCTAAACATTGGCGATGAATAGACGAGAAGACTCCAACATCAAGTGGTTGAAGTTTATGGGTCATCTTTGAGGGAAGGGCAATGATAATAATATTTCTACTGTATGCAGCACATTTGATCTTCCTGGTTTCATGGGAATCATGGCCATCCAGCATGAGTATGATAGGCTTCTTATCATCAACACAGTACTTTTCTGCTTCTGCAATAAAGATCTCTATGAACCAGTGTTCACAGATATCACGATCAGTCCACCCATTGGGTGATGTTGCAATTCTAATTCATTGATTCAAGTTCAGAGCTATGCAAGGCTGATAGAGAAACTAACTTACCCCTCTAGCCCATCAAGCTGCTTATCTTGCCCATCAGGAAGAGGTCCTTCTTTCAGCACGAAGTATGGAGACATGATGGCTCCAGCTGCACTAGCACATTCAATGACAGTGACCAACTCTAGATTGTCACTGTGCTGGCAGTAATATTCACGTTCCTCTGCAGAAAAGATAAACTTTGAATCCAACCCACTGCGACCACCACCCGTCTGATTTCCTCTCTCATCCATATTCCAGTTATGCTCTGGTGGTATTCCACCATATCTTGTCTCAATTTGTTCTCGAAGCTTGAAATACATATCCTTCAACATTTGTTCTATTGAAACTTTGGGCCCGTTTTGGATCTAATCACCGTGGCTTGGCAAGCTTAATTGCTGATTCATGGCACTGAAGGTAGTGATGGTGCCAGTTCTTCCCTGGATATTTGCCTGATATCTCAGATGCACATGCACGAAGATCTCGAGAATGAAGAGAGGCTGCCATCCCTGAGTTCAGTGTAAGCCATTCATTCATGACATTTTCCTGTGCATGATTAAGGATCTGAGAATTCTCAGTCGCTTTCTGACGAGATCTGTGCAAGCCCTTGACATAATCACTGAGAGTTTGTCGTTTGACCTTATCCATAACGTTGGCAACCTAGACCTGTTAAGGCTTCGGTCACACTACTAGACTTGCTATAGAGCACAAGAGGAAGTTCCAGGGGAATCAACCAGGACTTGACTGAAGTCCGGTTGTCGATGTATTCAGGTTTATATACTACAGGGTACTCTAGGGCAGGCGTGTGAAGACTTACTAAGGTAGTGACATCATTGTGGAGATAATGAGTGTGAATGAAGTGAAAGGGTTTGACCTAGACTTGGTCAGGTGACATGTCCCACGGTCATGTGATAGTGGTCATGTGACTTGATAAGATAAGATAAGATGAGAAATCGTAACATTACCCCCCTTCTATGAATCGCATTCCAGGCGATTGAAGGGAACCTGGGAGGGTTCTGTCACGTTAACATAAGAAGAGAAAAGTGAGTCAAAGTCTGTTTGGACCATTCTGAGCTTCCGGGGTGCTGCCAGGTTTGAAAGATGAAAGTCCTTTAATGCCTCTTTGGCATTCGTGAGATGGCTCAGAGGTTCCCAAGTACGGTCTTCCTTGTTGTAGCCCTTCCAGTGTACTAGATACTCCAGAGATTGTCCTTTAAGTCGAGAATTGACAATGTAATCAACTCCGAACTCTGGAAGTCCTTCTTGTGTGCCCACAACGGGTCCTGGGGCAACAACAGGTTGGTTTTCAAGTCGTTCCTTGTAAGGTTTAACTCTTGAAATGTTAACGGTAGGGTGGATTCGCAGGGTGGAAGGGAGTTTCAAGGTTACGGCATTAGGTCCTGCGAAGTAGAGGATTTCGTAAGGGCCGATCCATCGCTCTGTGAGCTTCTTGGATGCCCGATTGAGTTTAATGTTCTCAGTTGATAGCCAAACTTTATCTCCGACTACCATGTCTGGAACCTTGGTGCGGTATTTATCCACTTGCTTTTTCATTGATTGTTGAGCTTTTTCAAGCGAGGCTTTAGCTTGCTCAAGCGTATTGGAGAAATCTCGTGCAAAAGCTGAGGAAGTCTCATTTTTGGTAATAATGGGTTCTATTCCCATTCTTGGTTCATAAGTTTTTGTGACTTCGAACGGAGTTTTCTTGGTGGACGAGTGTTGGCGATTATTGTATGAAAATTGTGCCAATGGGAGCCACTCTGCCCACTTTTCTTGTTTCTCGGCTGTAAAGAGCCAGAGATATTGCTGAAGGTCTCGGTTGACCCTTTCTGTCTGGCCATCTGTTTGGGGGTGAAAGGCCGTGGACATATTGAGATCTATTTTCAGCATTTTGCTGAGATCTTTCATTACTTGTGAAGCAAATTGTGGTCCTCTGTCCGAAATTATGGACCATGGGAGACCATGATGCTTCCAGACATGATCTCTGTAGAGCTTAGCTGTTCCTAAGCTTGTGATTGTTTTATTGGTGGAGATAAATTCCACCTCTTTGGAGAATCGGTCTACTACGACTAGAACAGAGTCGTAGGTATTAGAAAGGGGGAGGTCGGTGATAAAGTCCGCAGATATGTCTTTCCATGGACCTTCTGGAATAGGGTTGGGAATTAATTCTCCCTTGGGTGCCTTGTTTTCTGGCTTCATTCATGTGCATCTATCGCACCTTGAACAATAATCTTTCACTTGGGCTCGAAGGCCATTCCATTGAAAGTACCGTTCTATTATTTGCCAGGTTTTTTCGGCACTGCCGTGTCCAGCGATTGGAGAATTGTGATAAAGGGTAATTATTTCTTGGTGTAGATTGTCCTTTGGAGGTACGAAGATTCTGTCACCAAGATACAGAATCCCGTCTTTGGTGAGAAGGTTGGGCTTGTTGTCACCCTTCCACTCTTCTTGTGCTTCCACTATTCTTTCAAGGAGTTTCCTTTCTTCTCCTTCGATAGTGTAAGCATGTTTAGATTGTGCCCTTACTCTGTATTCAGGGATCATTTGAACGCCTTTATTGTCTTTGTCAATGCCAATGGCATGATCCTCTCGTCGAGAGAGAGCATCAGCCTTTCCCATTTGGGATCCAGGTTTATTGACTAAGACGTAGTTGAATCGAGAGAGCCATTGTGACCATCTCGCTTGTCGACGATTCAAGTCTTGTTTCGTCATGAAGTATCGGAGGTTGGCGTGGTCCGTCCAGACTTCAAATTCTCCTGCCCCCTCAAGGTAATGCCTCCATTGTTCAAGTGCCAGAATGATGGCAAGCATTTCCTTATCTGCTATAGGATAATTCCGCTGTTCGGGGGTCATGGAAGCAGAAGAGAATGCGACAGGGTGCCACTTGTTGTCTTGTTTGATAGAGAGGACCACGCCTGTGGCAAAATCTGATGCGTCAGTCTCGAGGCGGAACTCGCTATTGTTGTCTGGATAGGCGAGTATGGGGGCCGTTGTGAAGGCCACTTTTAGCGCATCGAATGCTCCTTGTTCCTGGGGTCCCCACTGCCAGGGTTGATCTTTCTTGGTGAGGTCATTCAGGGGTCTAGAGACTTTTGAAAAGTCTTGAATGAACCGTCGGTAGTAATTCGCAAGTCCCAAGAAACTGCGAACTCCTTTGACATTCTTTGGTGTCAGCCATTCTAAGATGGCTTCCACCTTTCCTTTTTCCATTTTAATTCCTTCGGTGTTTACTACTATTCCGAGGAATTTGACTTCTTTCTGCTTGAAAAAGCATTTCTCAGGCTTTAGGAATAAGTCGTGTTCTTTAAGCCTTTTGAGAACTTCTTTGATGATTTTGTCATGTTTGACCTCATCGTCCATTTTTGTGAAAATCATTATGTCGTCGATATAGACTATGACGACACCGTCCATGTCAGCAAAGATTTCATTCATCATTTGCTGGAACGTAGCGGGTGCGTTGCATTGTCCGAAGAACATTACTAAAGGTTCATATGCTCCGGAGTGGGAAACGAATGCTGCTTTCCATTCGTCTCCTTCTTTTATTCGAATGTTGTTATACCCCCATCTGAGGTCTAATTTGGTGAACAGTTTTGTGCCTTACAGTTTGTCCACTAATTGACTTATTAAGGGGAGTGGATAGTTGTTTTTGACTGTCCACTCATTAAGGTACCAGTAATCTTGCACCAGCCTTTTCTTTCCGTTTTTTTTTGGAATGAAGAAAACTGGTGACGTTTGTGGAGAGCGCAAAGGTCTAATATATCCTTTCTTGATTTGTTCTTCCATGAAGGACTTTAGCTCTTCCATTTCGTCCTTACTCATGGGGAATATTTTTGCCTTTTTGGGTTGAAAGCCAGGCTTCAGCTTTATCTCGTGATCCCAGGGTTTTCTTAAGGGTAGTTGTTCTGACTCCTTTTTGCTGAAGATGTCTAGGAAGTGATGGTATTCTTTAGGAACCATTTCCTTGAGGGTGGGTTCCTTTTTCTTTGGCACTTCGAGATTTTTGATAAACCTATGCACGGTCGAGGCGTGCTTGAGTTCGTCTTCTTCTTCTTTTGCCAGATTTGTTCCTCGGTCCGAAAGCATGTAACAGGACCGTGGACAGCGAGCCATCTTAACTTCTCCTTTTGTCCAGTCAATGGTTGGGTTATGTTTTGCCAACCACATATATCCCAGGATCATTGGGTTTTTGCCTAAGTTGGTGACTTCCGTGACTAGGTGTTCGCGATGTCCTTGATAATCTAGGATTATCTCCGCTTGATGCATTACAGCTCCTGTGGAGTTCTTTGTTCCATCCACATTAAAGACGGGGACTTTTCTTTCCATCTTTTGTAGTGGGAGTTTTACTTCTTCCGCCCATTTCTTATCGATGAAGATTCCGTTTGTGCTACTGTCCAAGAGGGCCTTGCATTGATGCTTCTTGTTCTTGGTAGTGGGGTGTGCTATTGAGATATCCATAAGGATCTCATATTGCACCTTGGTGTTTCATAAGAGGATTCGTTCTGGGAAACTATCCTCATAAATATTTTTTTCTTTTTCTTTGACTGAATTAAGCCTGCAGTCCCATGCAGCAAGCTCCTTTGAAGAACCTTCAGCATCAAGCACTATATCACAGTTACTTCTTGGAGACCCAATCTCGGTAGTGGGTAAATGTACTCTGTAAATAGGAGGACTTGGTTCAGAATCGGAGGAGTAGCATGTGGATGGATCTGTATCGTCATCGAAATCTTGTCCATACTGTACATAAGGTGATAGAGAAGAGAAACTATTTTTGGTATTTAGAATGTTTTCTTTCAGCTTCTGAGGTCCCAGATCCCTCAGTTGCCGTAACCTTTTCCTGCCTTCTTCATTTCTGTGTCATGCAGGTCAAAGAAGTAGGCCTTCATTGCATCATAGTCCATTCCTTTTATCGCCCGTTCTCCTTTGGGCTCTTCTTTCTTCTCTTCTTCCTTCTTTTCTTCCTCTTTGCTTGCTGTTCTGACTCTTGGGGGCCTAGAGGCTTCTGTTGCCCTTTTTCGACAGTTTACTTTATGTCCGCCACCTAGGAATTTACATTCTGTGCATTCCTTTTTGGGCTTTGGACAGTTTCAGGCGACATGCCCATCTCCTGTGCAGTTATAGCACTTTGAGTTTCTCTGTCGAAGGGCACCTATGTCCATTGGCTGTCCTCTTCCTCCATACATCCTTGCTTGTCCTTCTTGATGATTTGATGAGTATGTGGTCCTTGTGGTATCTTTTCCTCTCATCTTGAAGGATTCCATACTAGATCCCTTTTTGAGGAGGATTTCGATATAATCTTGGATACAAGTCTTCCTTTGATCATTGTAATAGATTTGTTCCATGATTGCGGCGTCTACTGCTCCTTCTAGTAGTCTGACCCCATTTGGGTCTTCTTCAGCAGGATTTCCTTTCGTATCATAGTAATGTCCTAACCATCTGGTCAGGAAGTCTTGTATTGTCTCATTTTTATACTGGCGACAGCGATCCAGTCTCATTCGTGCTTTGTCTATCTTATTGATTGATTTGAAGTGCTGATCCATTACATCCCATAACGTTTCCAAGAAGGGCCAAATGGTGTCTCCTTTGATGAACCTCGTGAGATATTGCTGAGCCCATTGTTCGGCTCCATGCACATCCTTTTTGCCATCCTTTGGTCCTACCCTTGTGAGGATGGCTATTATTTTATCTTTATTGGTTACAAAGGTCTCGAGGTTTCCATCTATATATAGCCTGGTTTGTAACTTCCAACTGTCATACTTTGCTTTGCTTCTGTCGTACTTCCCTGGTTCTGGTACTGACTCCACCTTCTTTGTAATTTTTACTTCCGTATTTCTCATTTCTTTCACTCCACTCGCTCTTTGCAGGGTTTTGAGCTGCTCTTTCAGATTGTTAATTTGGTCCATGAGCTCTTGGATATGTTCTGCTGTTGCCATGGGTGCGGGAGCGGGTTCGTGAGGCGATTGGGAGTTCTGGTCTGGGGAGGAGGGTTGGTCGCCTAGCGGATTCTCTGGTGAGTCATCGGTTTTGGAGTTGACGAATGGGAGCGGGTTCCTGTAAGGGTACCGCGACATGATGCTCTTCTTCTGGAACCGGGGTCACTTCCAGTTCAGGGGTGGGAGAAAGTGATGGTGTTCGTAGATTTTGCAAGGCGAGTAGTCCTTGTCTTAGTTCTTCGAGAAGGCCTATTTCTTGCCTTTGGCGGGGTGCAGGGTCCTCGTAAAGTTGGACTGAAAGTACTTGTCTTCTGAAGCGAGCTGCTTCTTCTGGGGTGACTTGGAAGTATAGAAGCAGGTCTTCGTCAAAGTCGAGATTGTTTCTGATGACATCTAAGAAGTATGAAAGAAGGTCTTCTCTTTCAAAAAGGGCTTGTCGTGGAAGTGGATCGGGTATTCCGAAATATGGGTTTGGTGGCTGATAGTGGAGCCAACCTTCTTGATCTTCTCTTGCGGGGAAAGGGGAGTATTCCGAATCCGATTCTTCTTCTACTTCAGGAGTAGGGGTTGCTGGTGTCCTGGAGTGGTGACCTCCTTGATTGTCATAATACTTGTCGTTGGGGTCAAAGGATGCTTGTCGGTGGTATTCGTAATTAACTCCGACTTGCGTTTCCTCGGAGAGGCAGACCTCGATCTCCTCGGACTTCGCGGGATCTTTTGGAAACATTCGTAGGAAAATGTTAAAGAAGTGTGGACCGTTGTCAACACCAACTTCTACTCTATCAGGTCAATAGCCACCTGACTAGAGTCTTCGAAAATCGTATGTAATTCGGATCATCAGGCACAAGACCGCTCTTTCGACAATAACCAAATGCGTAAAGACTATTTTTATAATGAAGTGGCCTCACGTGGACCTGAGCCTAAGCTTCTTCGAAGTAGAACGTGCGGAGGCGGTGTTTAAACCAATTAAGTCCTCTCGAGGACACCCCTTGACGACCACTTAAAGCTAAGTCAACCTTCACCAGCGTATAGCCGGGGTATACATAAAAGGTAATAGGAGCGCAAGCGCGCGTGAAAAGCGAAGGGTGGTAGGTAACAAGAGATTCCCTTTGCCCCTAGGGTCCGGGGTTGTTGCAAACGACGGCGAGGTAAGATGGGTAGTGTGAGGGAAGTGATGAGTAGTCAAGTCCTAATGTTGGCAACCTAGACCTGTTAAGGCTTCGGTCACACTACTAGACTTGCTATAGAGCACAAGAGGAAGATCCAGGGGAATCAACCAGGACTTGACTGAAGTCCGGTCGTTGATGACATTGATCTTATATACTACTTACAGGTGTTTAGGGCAGGCTTGGGAATACTGATTAATATACTACGTCATTAATGATGTCATGGTCTAGAATAGCGGTAATTAAGAAAGCGTGCTTGATAAGGGTCTAGAACGATTGTGAATGAAGTGAAGGAGTTTGACCTAGACTTGGTCAGGTGACATGTCCCACGGTCACATGATAGTGGTCATGTGACTTGATAAGATAAGATAAGATGTGAAATTGTAACATTACCCCCCTCCTATGAATCGCATTCCAGGCGATTAAAAGGAACCTGGGAGGGCTCCGTCACATTGGTATATGAAGAGAAAAGGGAGTCAAAGTCTGTTTGGACCATTCTGAGCTTCCGGGGTGCCGCCGGGTTAGATAAGTGAAAGTCCTTTATCGCCTCTTTGGCGTTTGAGAGGTGGCTCAGAGGTTCCCATGTGCGGTCTTCCTCATCGTAGCCCTTCCAGTGTATCAAGTATTCCAAAGATCGTCCTTTAAGTCGAGAATTAACGATATAATCGACTTCGAACTCTGGAAGTCCTTCTTGTGTGCCCACAACGGGTCCTGGGGCAACAACAGGTTGATTTTCAAGGCATTCCTTGTACGGTTTTACCCTTGAAACGTTTACAGTAGGATGAATTCGCAGGGTAGATGGTAATTTGAGAGTAACGGCATTAGGACCTGCGAAGGAGAGGATTTCATAAGGGCTGATCCATCGCTCTGTGAGCTTCTTGGATGCCCGATTTAGTTTAATGTTCTCAGTTGATAGCCAAACTTTATCTCCGACTACCATATCTGGAACCTTGGTGCGGTGTTTATCTGCTTGCCTTTTCATTGTTTGTTGAGCTTTTTCAAGGGTTTCTTTAGCTTGCTCAAGTGTCTTGGAAAAGTCCTGTGCGAATGCCAAGGACGATTCATTCTTGGTGATGAGGGGTTCAATCCCCATTCGTGGTTCGTAGGTTTTCGTCACTTTGAATGGTGACTTTTTGGTGGAAGAGTGCTGGCGATTATTGTAAGAGAATTGTGCCAAAGGGAGCCACTCCGCCCATTTTTCCTGTTTCTCAGCGGTGAACAGTCTGAGATACTGCTGAAGGTCTCTATTGACCCTTTCTGTCTGTCCATCTGTTTGGGGATGGAATGCCGTTGACATATTGAGGTCTATTTTGAGCATTTTGCCCAAATCCTTCATTACTTGCGAAGCAAATTGTGGTCCTCTGTCTGATATGATGGACCTGGGGAGACCATGGTGCTTCCAAACATGATCTCTATATAGCTTGGCCGTCCCCAAAGCTGTAATTGTTTTGTTGGTGGGGATGAATTCCACCTCTTTTGAGAATCGGTCTACTACGACTAGTACAGAGTTGTAGGTATTGGAAATGGGGAGATCGGTAATAAAGTCCGCGGATATGTTTTTCCATGGACCTTCTGGAATCGGGTTAGGAATTAATTCCCCTTTTGGTGCCTTATTTTCTGGCTTCATTCGTGCGCATCTGTCGCACCTTGAGCAGTAATCCTTAACTTGGGCTCGAAGGCCATTCCATTGGAAATATTGCTCTATTATTTGCCAAGTTTTTTCAGCACTGCCATGTCCGGCAATTGGGGAGTCGTGGTAAAGGGTTATTATGTCTTGGTGCAGATTGTCCTTGTGGGGTACAAAGATCCTGTCACCAAGATACAGGATTCCGTCTTTAGTAAGAAGATTGGGTTTGTCGTCTCCCTTCCATTCTTCTTGTGCTTCCACTATTCTTTCGAGGAGTTTTCTTTCTTCTCCTTCGATTGTGTAAGCATATTTGGATTGTGCCCTTACTCTGTATTCAGGGATCATTTGAAGACCTTTGTTATCTTCGTCAATTCCTTGTGCGTGATCCTCTCGTCGAGAGAGAGCATCAGCTTTGCCCATTTGTGATCCAGGCTTATTGACTAGAATATAATTGAATCGCGACAGCCATTGTGACCATCGGGCTTGTCGACGATTAAGGTCTTGTTTAGTCATAAAATATTTGAGGTTGGCATGATCCATCCAAACCTCGAATTCTTCTGCCCCCTCAAGGTAATGCCGCCATTGTTCGAGAGCCAGAATGATGGCGAGCATTTCCTTATCTGCAATTGGGTAATTCCTCTGTTCGGGGGTCATGGACGCAGAGGAAAAGGCAACAGGGTGCCACTTGTCTTCTTGTTTTATGGAAAGGACCGCGCCGGTGGCGAAGTCAGAAGCATCCGTTTCGAGTCTAAACTCACTATTGTTGTCTGGATAAGCGAGTATGGGGGCTGTAGTGAAGGCCCTTTTTAATGAATCGAAAGCTTCTTGTTCAGTGGGTCCCCACTGCCAAGGTTGGTCCTTCTTGGTTAAATCATTCAAGGGTCGTGAGACTTTGGAGAAATCTTGAATGAATCTTCTGTAGTAATTTGCGAGTCCCAAGAAGCTACGGACTCCCTTAACATTCTTTGGTGTTGGCCATTCCAAGATGGCTTCCACCTTTCCTTTCTCCATTTTAATTCCTTCGGTGTTTACGACCATTCCGAGGAATTCGACTTCCTTTTGCTTAAAGAAGCATTTTTCTGGTTTCAGGAATAAGTCGTGTTCCTTCAACCTTTTCAGAACCTCTTTCACTATTTTGTCATGTTCTTCTTCGTTGTCTGTCTTTGTGAAGATCATGATGTCGTCAATATAGACAATCACAACGCCATCCATGTCGGCAAATATTTCATTCATCATTTGTTGGAAGGTGGCGGGGGCGTTGCATTGTCCAAAGAACATGACTAGTGGTTCGTAGGCTCCTGAATGGGAAACGAAAGCAGCTTTCCATTCGTCTCCTTCTTTTATTCTGATATTATTGTAGCCCCATCGAAGATCTAACTTGGTAAAGAGCTTCGCCCCTTGGAGCTTGTCCACTAATTGACTAATAAGTGGTAAGGGGTAATTGTTCTTGATGGTCCACTCATTGAGATATCTATAATCTTGAACCAATCGTTTTTTTCCGTCTTTCTTTGGGATGAAGAAAATGGGGCTTGTCTGGGGGGAGCGTGACGGTCGAATATAACCTTTCTTGGTTTGTTCTTTGACGAATGACTTTAGTTCTTCCATTTCGTCTTTGCTCATTGGGAAGATTTTTGCCTTTTTTGGTTGAAAGCCAGGCTTCAGCTTTATCTCATGGTCCCAGGGTTTTCTTAAGGGAAGCCTTTCAGATTCTTTCTTGCTAAAGACATCCAAATATTGATGGTATTCTTTAGGAACCATTTCTTCGAGTGTAGGTTCCTTTCTTTTTGGCACTTCAAGATTCTTGATGAACCTATGCACGGTCGAGGCATGCTTTAGTTCTTCTTCTTCTTCTTGGGCCAGATGTGTGCCTCGGTCTGAAAGCATGTAGCAGGACCTTGGGCACCTTGCCATCTTTACTTCTCCTGTTGACCAATCAATAGTTGGGTTATGTTTTGCCAACCATGTGTATCCTAGGATCATATTATTTTTGCCCAGATTTGTGACTTCCGCGACTAGGCGTTCGCGATGTCCTTGGTAGTCTAGAATAATTTCTGCTTGGTGCATCACAGCTCCAGCAGAGTTCTTTGTTCCGTCCACGTTGAAGACGGGGATCTCCCTTTCTATCTTTTGTAGGGGGAGTTTGACTTCTTCGGCCCATTTCTTATCGATGAAGATTCCGTTTGCACCACTGTCCAAGAGGGCCCTGCATTGATGCTTCTTGTTCTTGGTAGTGGGGTGTGCAATTGAGATATCCATAAGGATTTCGTATTGCACCTTGGTGTTTCATAAGAGTATTCGCTCTGGGAAGCTTTCCTCATAAATATTTTTTTCTTTTTCTTTGACCGAATTAAGCCTGCATTCCCGTGCAGCAAGCTCCTTTTTGGGAGACCCGGTCTCGGTTGGTAGATGTACTCTATAAATAGGGCTATCTGATTCTGAGTCTGAAGAGTAACATGTGGAAGAAGAGTCATAATCGTCGTCATCTTGTCCATATTGTACAGAGGGAGAAAGTGAGGAGAAACTGTTCTTTGTATTTAATATGCTTTCTTTCGGCTTCTGAGATCCCAGATTTCTCAGTTGCCGTAGCCTTTTCCCTGTTTCTTCATTTCTGTATCATGTAGGTCGAAGAAATAGGCTTTCATAGCATCGTAGTCCATTCCTTTGATTGCCTTCTCGGGGGAAGGTTCTTCTTTCTTGTCGTCTTCTTTCTTTTCATTCATTGCCCTTACTTGAGGGCGTCGTCCTCCTCCTACATTCTTCTTTCGACAGTCCATTTTGTGTCGTCCCCCTAAGAATTTGCATTCAGAGCATTCTCGTTTGGGGTCTTTACAATCCCTAGCGAAATGCCCGTCTTTCTGACAATTGAAGCAAGTATTTCTTTTTGCCACCGCTCCAATGTCCATTGGTTGCCCTCTTCCTCCGTAGGTGCGGGCTTGTCCCTCTTTGTGATTTTCTTGTGAAGATTGTCCTGGTTTGGACGAATCTTTTCCCCTCAATTTGAAAGACTCTATGCTGGTCCCTTTCTTCATTAAGACTTCTATGTAGTCTTGGACGCAGTCCTTTCTTTGATCGTTGTAGAATATCTGTTGCATGATATTCGAATCAACGGCCTTTTCCAGTAGGTGTACCCCATTTGGGTCATTGACTGCTGGGTTTCCCTTTGTGTCATAATAGTGGCCAAGCCACCGCGTAAGGAAGTCTTGTATTCCTTCGTTGTGATATTGTCGACATCGCTCTAGGCGTGCCCTTGCTTCATCCACCATATTGATTGCCTTGAATCTTTGGTCCATTACATCCCAAAGAGTATCGTCGTTTGGCCATGCTGCGTCTCCATCCATGAACCTTGTGAGCGATTGTCTTGCCCACTGTTCTGCTCCATGAAGGTCTCATTCCCTTTCCTTTGGACTTATTCGGGTTAGGATTGCGATGGCCTTCTCTCTATTACTGGTGAACATTTCTTTATTGGCATCTAGATACAATTTCACTCGTAACTTCCAGCCGTCATATCTCCCTTTTGCTCCATCAAACTTTCCTGGTTCTGGCACTGCCTCCACCTTTTTGTTGACCTTTACTTCTACATTTCTCATTTCATGTACCCCTGCTGCTCTTTGGAGGGTACGGATTTGTGCTTGCAGGTTTGCTACAAGCTCAGTAAGGGCTTGCACGGCTTCTTCGGTTGCCATGGCTTCTTGTGCGGGAGGTGATGGGCTGATCTGGTCGGGGGATGAGGGTCGGTCTTCGAGGTGGTGCTCGAAGGAGTCGTCTGTCTCGGAGTCTACGAAGGGGAGCGGGTCCCTGTATGGGTGCCGCAACGTTTTGGGCTTCTTCAGGAACCGGGGTTACTTCCAGTTCTGGCGTGGGGGAGAGGGATGGTGTTCTTAAATTTTGTAAAGCTTCTAGTCCTTCTCTCAATTCGTTAAGAAGTCCTATTTCCTCTTGAAGGCGTATGCGAGGGTCGGGGTGAAGCTGCACTTGAAGGACTCTGACCCTAAAAGCTAGTGCTTGATCCTCGGGTATTTCGTGGGCCTCTAGAAGAAGCCTATCGAACGGCTCGTTTTCTCTGATTCTATCTAAAAGATAGGGGAGGAGGTCGTGGTGTTCA
>JBBPKI010001088.1:0-14981 GCA_038089155.1 Nevesoporus exiguus
GGCAGGTGGAGGGGGATCATTGTTCTGGGCAGAGGGATTCGCCATATGATCTAGAATAAAGCAGGGGGAGACACAGTGCCTGGCAGTAGGAGAAAGGTGGATGCCAATTCCAGGGGATGGGTACAGCGTGCAGGTGATGATTGGAGTAGGTGTCATATACATGACATCCCATCCGTCTCTGCCTCCTCCAACCTCATCTCCAGCCATCTCTGGCCACCTCCACCATCCTCAGTTCACCTCCGCTTCCTCTATGCTCAGAGCTCTGCTCCTCTGCTCTGGACCATGGCTGTGCTTGCACAGGGACTTGGCTATCCTCAGACCTGGTTATCATTCTGTATATTTTGTTTGTACACCTCTTCGCTTCCCTCATCCCTTCTTGGTCCCTTATGGACCCTTGATGTTATCTCATTATTCCCTGACATCCTTGATGTCCCTATTTACCCCCTAGTATAAAACCCTCTGTACCTCTGTTGTGTATCCCTTAGCATGAATATCAACTAAGTCACCCCTCCTGATTCTCATTGTGATCTCCCCCTCCTCCTGTCAGACCTCCGCTCCTCCGAAATACAAGGACATGGACCTGTTCAAGGGTGTGACAAATAAGTCCTGTGCCGACGTCCTTTCCTATGCAACTCCACTCCAACACCTCTGCTCCGGACTTCGGTCCAACTCCAAGACAAACATTGTCGACCACCCCTCAGCACCTCCGGACCTCTGATCAGACTTGAGTCCGGAGAGACTGGACTTAACATGAGTAAATGAAACAGTGGATGGGGAGTGTTAGAAAACAGACTGTTGAATATCCAAGCAGGTTGATGCGTTGATTCTTGTGGTATGTGTCCATGTATGTTAGTGTATAAGAAGAGTTGTTCTGAGTATCTTGCCTGCCTTGTAAAGGCATGTGTCATATCCTGTGCCATTCTATCCATCTCCAACCCCTTTGGCCCCAACTCCTGACAACTCCTGACAACTCCTGCAAACTCCGGCCCCTCAGTCCATCTCTGTTCCTCCATGCTCGGAGCTCTGCTCCTCCAACCAGACCAATGCTGTACTCAGACCAGTATTCAGTTATACCCAGACCCGGAACTCTTTTGTATGTTATTCATGCATTTGTTATATCTTTGTAATACTTGTCTCAGAGCACAGCTCCTATACTGTGCTCCGGCATACTTCATTCCCAAACTCTTAGTACATAACTCCTGTAAACTCTGTTGTGTAGCTTTAGCATGAATATTGAATTAGTCCACCCTCCTCACTCTTGTCGCAATCTCCTTCTCTTCTGTCGGACCTCTGCTCCTCCGAAATATGAGGACACAGACCTGTTCAAGGGTGCGACACATAAGTCATGCACCAACGTCCTCCTGAGTAACTCTGCTCCAACTCCTCCACTCCAGACTTCGGTCCACCTCTGAGACTAATCAGTCTACTACCCCCTCAGTACCCCTGGACCTCCGATCAGACTTGAGTCTGGAGAGTCTGGACTTAACAGCATGGGCCTCTGTGCCACTGTCATTGTCATAACCTATGGCAATCCTGTCCACCATTTGCCCATCAGTTCTACCCCACAAGCTTGAATGAATGATTTTTCTATCAGCTAACAGAGAACCACATGAACTTTATTGATACATACTTGTGGCTCAGTGTGTCCAAACTTGGTGAGTGAACTGTAGGGAATTCTTGGTACTTCTACTGAAATACTTGGTGTGAAGGCTCGAGCCTATCCTATACAGAGAGATCAGGCTTCTATCAAATGGCCAGGCACATCGACTTCTAATCTCACTCTGTAGTAGGCCCAAGGCAATCATTAGCCTCTGGCTAAACTTGCCCATCCACCCCAAGCTGGCTGTCATGCTCCTTCGCCACTGCCATTGTGGGCTGCAGGCCCTCATCCTACAGCTCGCAGGTCAGCATGTCTCATATATGCATGTGATCTTCAATGCCATTGTACACCTTACTTCTCTGACCTCCCTTTCCCTTGGTCCTGGCCTCCTGTTTCAGACTCACTTCATGTATCTTCCTCATGTGGTGGTCTTCCACCATGTTACCCATCTTGACCTGGGGACCCAGTGGAATTGGGGACAAACTCCTAGTGGCTTCGAGGACTTGACAAGCTTGACACATTTGTCTATCAGCTGGTCAAAGATGCACTCCTCCACGAATGCTTTGCTTGCCCTGCTCAGTGGTGAGAGACTTGTTATGTTAGTGTTTTGGAGAGGAGAACTTGACTCTCACCACTGGGCCATTGATAACTTGGAGCTGTGCAGTTTGGGAGACCAATAGGTCATAATACTTCAGCGAGGTAGTTTGTTGACCTTTAAGTTGTTTGGTGTGATCTGGGACTATGGTGCATGCATCATCAAATGGCAGAAGCAAAACAATGGTAAGTGATATCCAGCATGTGATCAAGATGGAACTAACCTCAGTCTTGAAGTCACCACAGTCACACAACCTACCCTCACCAGGGAAATCATGAACATTTATATGGACTGTTAAATCATCCCGGACTCTCCAGACTCAAGTCCAATCAGAGGTCTGGAGGTGTTGAGGGGTGGTCGATGAAGTTCGTCTCAGAGTTGGACCAAAGTCCAGAGCGGAGGTGTCAGAGTGGAGTTGCATGGAAAGGATGTTGGCAAAGGACTTATGTGTTGTGCCCTTGAACAGGTCTGTGTCCTTGTATTTCGGATGAGTGGAGGTCTGACAGGTAGGGGAGGAGATCACAATGAGAATCAGGAGAGTGGGGATTAAGTTGATATTCGTGCTAAGGTTACATGACAGAGATACAGAGGTTTTATACTAGGAGATAAACAGGGACATCAAGGATGTCAGGGAATAGGTGAGATAATATCAAGGGTCCATAAGGGACCAAGAAGGAATGAGGGAAGCGAAGAGGTGTACAAACAAAATGTACAGAATGATAACCAGGTCTGAGGATAGCCAAGTCCCTGTGCAAGCACAGTCTTGGTCTGGAGCAGAGGAGTGGAGCTCCAAGCATGGAGGAAGCGGAGGTGGACTGAGGGTGATGGAGGTGACCAGAGTTGGTCGGAGATGGGGCTGGAGGAGGCGGAGATGGATGGGATGTCATGGATATGACATGGACCATGAACACTATGACATGGATAGCATTCCATGGGAGATTGATTCCTTGTGATATTGACTAAGTAATAAAAGTGATCAGTGATTAGGACTTAGCACTGCAAGAGTTGTCACATAATTGGGTATGGTGGGGTGATGAGGAAAGACAGGTTAAATGAGGGGAGGGGACACTTCAAACTGTATCAAATGTTTAACAACAGCAATATATGATTTGCACCTCACCACAAGACAGAGAAAACTGGGAGGAAAGGGAGATGAGATGAGGGGAGGGGATGCTTCAAACCATCTTCAACCCCACTGTTGCTCAATATGAGATGGTGACAGGGCAACAGATGGACTCAAAGTCCAAAAGCATTCTCTGCACGACACAAAGTCTGACTGTGAAAGAAATGCTGAGAGACCCATAGCCACTCTGGGAGGGAAGTGGGCAATGACTCAGGGCATGGTCTTGGTGCGTGAGGCACAAGGGTGGTGAAATTGTTACTTGTATTAATAAATGAGCCCATGATGTTTTGATGACAGACATTTACTATAGTGAGCAAGGTGGTTGTGAGTCACTGCACACATGTACCCCTTGGATGCTTCCAGCAAGTCCCAGAATTCTACCCTTTCTGGCTCACCCCCTTGAGAAAGACCCATCTGCCTCATCCTCGACCACTCTCACACCTCACATGCCAAGACCCCGCCAGTCATTGCTCACTCCCCCCAGTCGATTGTGGGTATCTTGTGCCACTTTGTGCATCACTCTCATGCCTCATGCACCAAGACCATGCCCTGAGTCATTGCTCACTTCCCTCCCAGAGTGGCTATGGGCCTCTCAGCATTTCTTTTGTGGTCAGACTTTGTGTTGTGCAGAGAATGTTTTTGGACTTTGAGTCCATCCATTGCCCCATTGCCATCTCATATTGAGTGACAGTGGGGTTGAAGACAGTTTGAAGTGTCCCCTCCCCTCATCTCATCTCCCTTTCCTCCCAGTTTCCTCTGTCTTGTGGTAAGGTGCAAATCATATATTGCTGTTGTTAAACATTTGATACAGTTTGAAGTGTCCCCTTTCCTCATTTAACCTGTCTTTCCTTGTCACCCCACTGTGCTTGATGATTTACATACTGATCCTGGTGCTCAAGTATTCTCACACCTCAGAAACCAAAGTAGTCTGTCTACTATCTCACCAGACTTGTATGGCATCATTCCCTCTCATTCCATTGACTTTACTCATGATCTGGACATAGTAGTAGTAACATGTTGTAAGATCTATGGTGAGTGGTGGAACATTTAACATGGTTTGCAGTGTCCGCTCTCCTCCCTCCCTCCCTTAAGCTGGTCTTTCCTCATTATTCCACTGTATTTGATGATCTGTGCACCATAGTCCCCAGGCTCAAGTATTCCCATGCCTCAGAAATCAAAGTAGCCTGTCTACTATCTAACCAGGCTCAGGTGATATTGTTCTCTCTCATTTTGTTGATCTTGCCCACAATCTGGGCATAGTAGCAGTGCCATGTTGTAAGATCTACAGTGAGTGGCAAATATCGTCCTTCATGCAGGTCATGCAACACCACTAGGATATCTGCACCTGTGTCATATCCTGTCCGACTCTGGTCACTCTAGACCAACTCTGGACCATTTCCCCTGTCATGGACTGTCTGTCCAAACAATGCATATTTATCCCTACAGATGATAAGGTATCATCCAAACTCTTCCTTCTCCACATCTTTTCTAAGCATGGAGTTCCCTTCAATATCACCTCCAATCGAGGCTTGGAGTTCGTTTCCCACTTCTTCTGCTCTCTTGGTAAGGCTCTTGACATCTGCCTCCACTTCACCTCCAGGTAGCATCCAGAAGGCAATGGTCAGACAGAGCATATGAACCAGACACTTGAGCAATACCTCCGGATCTATTGTAACTACCAACAGGACAATTGGTCCAAACTCCTGCCTCTTGCTGAGTTCATGTACAATAATGCTCCAAACACTACCACCAGTGTGTCTCCATTCTTCACTAATAAGGGTTACCACCTCAACCTCACTATCCATCCAGAGCATGATCTCACCTCTGCTCGAGCCTGAGAGTACTCTGTAGACCTTGATTCCCTCCATGAATTCCTCTGTGAGGAGATAGCCACTGCGCAAAAACAGTACCAAGGACCCGCTGATGCTAAACGAACTCCAGTGCTGGACTTGAAAGTCGGTGACCTAGTCTTTGTCAAAGCTAAGTACTTCTGCTCTACATGGCCTTCCAAAAAGCTTTCTGAAAAGAACCTTGGTCCATACCCTATTATCGCTCAAGCAGGCTCCCTCTCCTTCATGCTTCAGCTTCCAGAGAACATGAAGTCCATACATTCGGTCTTCCATGTTTCTCAACTGGAATCTGCAGTCCCCAACACTATTCCCAATCGTACTCAACCACCTCCACCTCCAGTTGAAGTTGATGGAGAACCAGAGTTTGAGATCTCCGAGATTCTCGACTCCAAGATAGATTGCAGACAGTGTCATTGCAAGTTGTTGTACTTGGTCCAGTGGTCCAGATATGAAGGAACTGACAAAGAAACCTCGTGGCTTCTCACCACTGAGTTAGATCATGCTTCAGAGCTTGTTGAGGAGTTTCACCTCCAGTATCTGGACAAGTTCGGACCTCACTCTATTTGAGCCACAGGATGACTTGCAATTATTAACTATTTACAGGAGGTGGTTGGCTTCTATCTACACCTCTCTATCCTTGTCCTCATCATCTCTGCTTTCCTCTGCCTCCTCCACCTCCTTCTCTGCCTTCTTTCTCGCAAACTCCACAATCTCCTCCTTCTCCTACCTATCCACTGCTTCCTTCACTTCTGTCCTCAACTCCCTTATCTCCCCAGTGACCTCCTGGACCTCCCTTTTGTCCACCCTCTCCTCCACCATCTGTGCCTCCACTCTGTCATTGCCATACACCTCCATTGCCTTCAGCTCCACCAGCTGCTCCAGTGACCAATTCTGGTGCTCAAAGCCCAACCAGATCTGGTTGTGGATCTTGCAGACCACCTGGAGCAGCTGGGTTAGCTCGCTGCCTCCTATCTCCACCTTTTCCTCTATCCATACCTTCTTCTTTGCCACCTCCAGCTCCTCCATTCTCTGCTTCTGCTTCTTCTCCACCTTCTCTTCTCTGGGCCACTCGCACCTCACCTTTGTGTCCTGGCACTCTGAGCATGCCATCGACTTACCCAATGCCTGCTCACATGCCAGGCCCAACTCCTCACACCTTAGGCACTCTGGCATCGTCAGCATCCTTGTCTTCCCCTTGCTCTTGCTTGGCCCTGCCTGTGCTTGCTGAGCCCGCACCTGCTCTGCCTGTGCTCTGGTTAGTCTGCATTGCCTTATCATGAACCACTTACCCTTTTCTTGGCAGCCTCTTTCTCCGCCTGCTTCCTCATGGCCTCCTCTACTGCCTTGTTCTGCACCTCCTCCTCTTTCCTGACCTTGACCTGCCTCCTCCGCTCAGAGGCCTTCACCCTCCACAGGTCATCATTGTTGTTCTCATCCTCCACCAGGTGGATGTTGGGCCAGGTCTTGATCTCAGATGTGCTGGACATGGTGGTGGGTAGTGGTAGTGGATGAAGTGACTCTGAGCATGCAGGTTTCTTTTTTATCAGACAAACCAAACTCTGTTTTGGACTCCAAAACCAATCAATGGAGTCACATGCTAATGGCCTTCAGGGGTTCAGGCCTAAGAGGGGGATACTGTCATATCCCATCCAACTCTAGTCACTCTGGACCAACTCTAGACCATTTCCCCCAGTCGCACACATGTTCTCAACTCTGGACAAACTCTGTTGATCCTCCAGTTCATTCTCGCTCAATATCATAGACTTTGACTTTGGACCTTTTCTATTATGTTCTACCTTGACATCTCTCTGTATGTTTCACTATGACATCTCTGTTTCTGTTTCATCTTGACATCTCTATTCCCATTCCATCTCAATGTCTTATCTTGACTTCTGTTTCACTTGCATAGTTACCTCTGTGCCTGCGCACATTAAAGACTTACCTGATCTCATCTCTCTTAGTATATAAAGTCTCTACTTCTGTCTGTAGATACCTCAGTTTGAATCTCAACTTAACCTCGACTTAACCTTGTCCTGTCCTCATCTTGATCTGAAGATCTCCTCTCATCTTGAGTCTGAGACTCTCCTCCGAACTCCAACCCTCCACAAATTCAGGACACCAGACTTTCTGCAAAGGCACACCACATAAGGTGAAGCCAAGTCCTGTTTGACTAACCTAACTCTGAAGTCTGGAGTTAGTCCGGAGTTCGTCCCCAGTGTTTAACAACCTGCAAGCCCATATAAATTGTTGAGCCAGTCACCCTGAATGTGACAAGAAAGGTTAGTCAGGTTAATGGTTAACGAATCGATGAATGAAGTGCTCAAAGAACTCTGAAGAGAAATAGTTTCCTGTGTCATCTTGACCAAGAAACTTGAAACTGCCAAGGAGGTTTTCAATCTGTTAACGACAGTACTCAATGCCCCTTCCTTCATGTCTCCTTGGCTTACAAAGCTTGAACTCATGGTGGGTGTTGTACAGGGTGTAAATTTTGAAGAAGTGCTGGACATCAACCATGAGGATTAGCATCTTGTGCTCCATGTTGTCTGGCATTGTGAATGCTGCTGCACCAATGATTGGTTGTGCCACTGTAGCCAGTGCCCTCTCGATCATTCCTCTGCAGGTATTTAGATTTGGAACAGCATTCTCGACAACCATGAGGTGACCCAACTCCATATGAGCAGCTGCAAGTAGCCATTTTTTCTGCATGCAGTCCAGATCTACTAGCAGGGTAGCAGGGACAGCAGCAGGAGCTGTTGGCATTTGGCTAGGCGCTTGTATGGCAACTGCAACAGGCACGGAAGTGTTAGACTCCACTGGCAGGGTCGAGGTGGCAGTGGGGACAGCAGCAGAGGTGGGCATGGGAACAAAACTCAGGGAAGTGGTGGGACGGGTGGATGAAGACCTTTGAACTATGGTGGTGGCCTCACCTGGGGCTGTCATCTGACAAGATGGAATAATGGGGTCTGGGTTTGTATACCATGTGGCGAGTGGGGTAAGCTAAGCCATAAGTAATGCAGTTGGATTCAAACAAGTGGTCTTACCTGCATGGTATTCAAGACTGGAGTATCAAAGTATCGTATGTTCTGGATTGCTGGGCAAAATGGTTGCATTGCAGCAGCTACTGTGGAGTTGTTGCTGATGTCATGCCACATTTGGCTGAGAGTTTGGAGGCCAAATTCGATCTCTAGGTCCATATATTTGCCTTGTGTGTGTGTTGCTGTTGCAGTAGGAGTTTCTGCAGTGGCAGGATCCCACTGTTGGTAATGGTAGGATTCATGTGTCAGTTCCATACTTGGAGCAGTGAGATTCTGGGATCAGTAGTGGTAGGGCGTGTATATAGATGCATGCCATGTCTCATGCGATTGTTGGAATGGTATTGGTGTGCTTTCTAGATGTGTGCATAGTTGCCTAGTGCCTGGAAGGTCCGGATTTGGATGGTGATATGGCCCATGCGGGGGTGGTGCATGCTATTGTGCATGTACCTCAGGCAGCAGACCTGGACCTTCAGCCTGAGGTGGTTGAGGTACTCTGCTGATAATATGGATATACTGCTAATTCTGTACTGGCCACAGGCTTGGATATTCCTATAGGAGTCACATCAGCAGTCCTGACACAGTAGATAACAAAGTTAAGCTGACATATTTGCTGGACATGCTGAAGTTATTTGTGAACAAAGGACATGATTGTATTCATATAAATGCATAATTAATACAGAGGGACAAAATCAGAACTAAAGCAAAGTTCCCTGGATGGAGTTCCATGCCCTCTGTCATCACCACTATCAGAAGTACTGGAACTGCCAGTTGCGTTACCATTATCATCGAAGGATGGAGTAGTGGTCCCTTCAATCCCATCTTCCTGCAGCTCTATGGCTTCTTGGATGTTTTTGACATCCTGTTCTGCAATGGCAAGGTCTGTGAGGCCTTTGCAGTACCCAACAAACTGCAACACTGCATCTCCCTCGACATCAGTGGCTGCTAGACTACCTGTATCATCAAGAAGCTGCTTGAGGATGTAGATCTGTTCCTTGTTTGCAGCAAGGTTGTCATATCCCATCCAACTCTGGTCACTCTGGACCAATTCCAGACCAGTTCCCCTGGTCGTGTGCATGTACTCAACTCTGAACAAACTCTGTTGATCCTCCAGTTTGTTCTCATTCAATATCATAGACTTTGACTTTGGACCTTTTCTATTATGTTCTACCTTGACATCTCTCTGTATGTTCCACTATGACATCTCCATTTCCATTTCATCTTGACATCTCTATTCCAATTCTATCTCAATGTCTTATCTTGACTTCTGTTTCACTTACATAGTTACCTCTGTGCCTGCGCACATTAAAGACTTACCTGATCTCATCTCTCTTAGTATATAAAGTCTCTACTTCTGTGAGTAGATACCTCAGTTCAAATCTCAACTTAACCTCATCTTAATCAGGCATTCTCCTCTCATCTTGAGTCTGAGACTCACCTCCAAACTCTGACCCTCCGCAAATTCGGGACACTGGACTTTCTGCAAAAGTGCACCACATAAGGTGAAGCCAAGTCCTGTTCGACTAATCTAACTCTGAAGTCCAGAGTTAGTCTGGAGTTCATCCCCAGTGTTTAACAGTAGATTTGAACTCCCATTTGCAAAGGTCCTCACCGATATGGCAACAAAAGTTACCCATTCTCATTCTCATGCACTTGTGAATGCACCTGATACCCTGTACACTTTTAGCAGTAGTTGCCGAGGTCCCACCCTCGTCGACCAATTTCATAGCTTCTCTGCTAGACACACACCAGGCTCAGCATCCCAGGTGCCAGCGCCCCCACACTCTTCCACTCCAGGAGCTCACATCAAAGAGCTACCTGTCGATGACCAATCCCTTGACAAAGAAGCCCCTCAGTCGAATTTGGTGTCACTCCACACTCCGGTGAACCTGAGCGTCCACTCCAGTGCTCTGGACAACCCCGGAGGTGATCCTGATCCCTCTGGTAGTGACTCCAACCTCCCCAAGGATGATTTCAATCCTTCCACAGATAACAAATCTATTCCATGTGATATGCTTGGCAAGCTCACCAGTGCCATTTGCGGCCTCACTCACTTCTCTCGTCACAAACCTGAGTCCTCACAGCAGACCAAAGTCTGGGAACCAGACCAGTTTGATGGGACTGATCCCTGAAAACTCTGGGTTTTCCTGGTTCAATGTGAGTTGAACTTCCAAGACTGTCCCAAAGCTTTTGCTACTGACTGCACTAAAGTCACCTTCACCCAGTCTTACCTCAAGGGTATGGCATTGGAGTGGTTCAAACTGGACCTCCTCCAGATGGAAGATCCGGATCTCCAGCCCATTTGGATGGACAACTTCAAGGAGTTTATCCTGAAGCTCCAGACCAACTTCAGACCACACAACCCTGTCAGAGATGTAGAGTATCAGCTCGACCATTTGACGATGAAGGACAGTCAAAAGATTAATATGTAAGTATGTTGTCGAATTTAACCAGATAGCATCTCAAGTCTGGAGTTACAGAGAAGGTGCCCTCCAGTACCATTTCTATAATGGACTTCCAGACTGCATCAAGGACGAAATCTTGCATGTTGGCAAACCTCCTACCATTTCAGAACTCTGCCAACTTGCTTAGGCTATCGACATCTGCTATTGGAAGCACAAGTCAGAGATTAGCCATCAGGCAAAGTCTTCTGCCAGCCCTGCCAAAGTGCCCTACAAGCCCTCCACTCTGTCCACCAACTCTGCTGGTACCTCCAGTTCTAAGGATTCAAAAGGCAAGTCTGCCCCTTCCTCCAGCTCTTCCAAAGCCTCCATAACTCTGAAGCTGAACTTGTCATCCAAGCTTGGAAAGGACACTGGACACATAGCCAAGGACTGTCCCAAGTCCACATCCCACACAGCTAAGGCTCGTACCATGAAGATTGCAACTCTGGAAGCTAAACTGGACACCTCTGAGGCAAAAAAATAAGCAGCAGCCTCTGTGACTCCACATGGACAGGAGGTTGCATTAACTCTTCCTGTGCACCTTTGGAGATCCGACTCAACGTGTATGCTCTTTTAGACCCTAGATCCCTTATGCCATCCATCTCTCTAATCTCTTATGACATTCCAGCCTATCCCGCATTGTTGGATTCTGGATCCTCCGACTGCTTCATCAACTCTGCTTTCGTGAAAAAACATGCACTTTCTACATACTTCATTCCTCCAATACAGCTCTGGTTGTTCGATGGAACCTCAAACTCTACCTTTTCCCAAGCCATCGACCTCTCCATTCATTTTGAAACTAGTGATATCACTCTGATGACATTTTATATCACTCCACTAGATGGATCCTGCTCCATTGTCCTGGGACACAACTGGCTTGCCTGCTACAATCTGTTGATTAACTGGGTTTTGAGCGGTATCTTGTTCTGGACACCAGAACAGCCCATACCAGCATCTACAAGCTCATCTCTGCAGCCTCTGGCACATCCAGTCTCGCCTACTCCAGCTCCGGTCCCCTCACCTCCAGCTGACTCTGCCTCTACTGATCCACAGCATTTCTCAGAGTGCAAGGCTCCGCCAATCGTGCTAATCAGTGCCCTGGCCTTCACACTTGCTTGTCGTCTTGAGGGCTCTGTGCAGTTTAGTCTGCAACTCTGCTCTAAGGAAAGTGACCTCCATGCCACATTCACCACCCCTGATCCAGCTGATCTCTTTGGAGTTCCCCCAGAGTATCATGACTTTGCAGATGTGTTCAGCAAGAGCAAGGCTGATAATCTTGCTCCACACTGCGAGTTTGATTTAAAGATCAACTTGGAAGAAGAAGCTTCTCCTTCTATCGGTGTCACTCATTCCCTCTCCCTTTCTGAGCTGGAGTCCCTCCGGACATTCCTTGATGAACACCTCTCTATGGGTTTCATCTGCCCATCTTCCTCTGCTCATGCTGCTGCAGTCCTCTTTGTCTGCAAGAAGGACAGTTCACTCTGCCTTTGCGTAGACTTCTGAGGACTGAACAAGATCACGAAGAAAGACCACTACCCCCTCCCCAGCATCTCTGACCTCCTCAATGCTCCAGCCTGAGTGAAGATCTATACTAAAATTGACCTCCAGCATGCATACCATCTGGTCTGCATTGCTGAGGGTGACAAATGGAAGACTTCATTCCAGACATGCTATGGTTCCTATGAATGGCTTGTCATGCCTTTTGGACTGACCAACTCCCCAGCAGCTTTCCAGTGATTTGTCAATTCTATCTTTGCTGATCTTCTTGATGTCTTCATGATCATATACCTGGAGGATATTCTTATATTCTCTGCTGACAAGGCTTCCCATATGGAGCATGTCTGAGAAGTCCTCCAATGACTCTGGAAATACAGCCTCTACACTAAACCGGATAAATGCAAATTCCATACCGACTCTACCAAGTACCTCAGATACTGCCTCTCGCCCTCTGGACTTACCATGTTCCCCGAGAAAGTCAAGGCCATTCTTGACTGGCCCAAACCCCAGAAGGTCTGAGATATTCAGTCATTCCTTGGATTCACTAATTTCTACTGCCATTTCATCCATGACTACTCTGGTCTCATCATTCCCTTGACCTGCCTTACTTGTAAGGGCTTTCCATGGGACTTCAATGACACTTGTCACTCTGCCTTTTGGCACCTTAAGGAAGCATTTACCTCTGCTCCTATTCTAACTCACTGGGTACCTGATGCTCCACTGATCATTGAGACTGATGCCTCCAATTACACGATCGCTGGCATCCTCTCACTCCAATGTCTGGACGAAGAACTCCAGCCCATCGCTTTCTACTCCTGGACTCTCTCTGCTCCAGAGCTCAACTACAACACCCATGACAAGGAATTGCTTGCCATCCATGAGTCCTTCTGGACTTGGCAGCATTACCTTGAAGGTTCAGGTACTCCAGTCGATGTTGTGACTGACCACAAGAACTTGGAATACTTTTCCACCATGAAACTCCCGACCCGCTGTCAAGCCTGGTGGTTGGAGTTCCTCTCCCAGTTCAACATGGCCATCTGTTTCTGCCCTGGACACTTAGGTGCCAAGTCCGATGCCTTGACTAGATGCTGGGACGTCTACCCAAAAGAGGGGGATAGGGACTATGCCCATGTCAATTCACATAATTTACGTCCTGTCTTTACACAGGAACAGTTCATTGCATCACTCTGGGCTACCTACCTTGCAACTCCAGTACTCCGAGCTGCCTCCTTGTTCAACATCAAGACCCTTCCTAATGACATCCTCTCAGCTCTCCCTTCCGATCCTATTGCCTCCGTCCACTTGTCCAACTCTGATGAGTCCAATCCTTGCTGGACCATAGACCCAGAAGGTTTCTTACATCTCGATAATTGTATCTATGTCCCTGACGCTGATGACCTCCACCTCTGGGTTCTCTGGTACAAGCACAATCATTCGCTCTCCGGACATTTCAGACAGAACCAGATATTAGAGCTTATCTGTCGAGAGTATACCTGGCTGGGCATCCGGACCTTTGTTAAAGAATATGTCTCCTCTTGCACATCCTGCGCTTGCACCAAGGTCCCTCATCATAAACCCTATGGCCTCCTTAAACAGCTCCCCATCCCCAAAAAGCCTTGGAATTCCATTTCCATGGACTTCATTGAGCAACTCCCCACTTCCTCTGGACATACTGCCATTCTTGTTGTCGTGGACCATCTGTCCCAACAATGCATTTTTATCCCTACAGACAATAAGGTATCATCTCTGGAGTTAGCCAAACTCTTCCTTCTCCACATCTTTTCTAAGCATGGAGTTCCCTCCCACATCACTTCCGATCAAGGCTTGGAGTTCATCTCCCATTTCTTCTGCTCTCTTGGTAAGGCTCTTGACATCCACCTCCACTTCACCTCTGGATATCATCTGGAGAGTGATGGTTAGACAGAGTGTATGAACCAGACACTTGAGCAATACCTCCGGATCTATTGTAACTACCAACAGGACAATTGGTCTGAACTCCTGCCCCTCACAGAGTTCATGTACAATAACGCTCTGAACGCTACCACTGGTGTATCTCCATTCTTCACTAATAAGGGTTACCACCCCAATCTCACTGTCCATCTGGAGTGTGACCTCACCTCTGCTCAAGCCCAAGAGTACTCTGTAGACCTCAATTCCCTCCACAAATTCCTCTGTGAGGAGATAGCCACTGCTCAAAAATGGTACCAAGGACCTTCTGATGCTAAATGAACTCCAGTGCCAGACTTGAAAGTCGGTGACCTGGTCTTTGTCAAAGCTAAGTACTTCCACTCTATGTGGCCTTCCAAAAAACTTTCTGAAAAGAACCTCAGTCCATACCCTATCATCACTCAAGCAGGCTCCTTCTCCTTCATGCTCCGGCTTCTGGAGAACATGAAGTCCATACATCCAGTCTTCCATGTTTCTCAACTGGAACCCACCATCCCAAACACCATTCCAAATTATACTCAACCACCTCCACCTCTGGTTGAAGTTGCCAGAGAACTGGAGTTTGAGATCTCCAAGATTCTAGACTCCAAAATAGATTGCAGACAGTATCATTGCAAGTTGCTGTATTTAGTCCGGTGGTCTGGATATGAAGGAACCAACAAAGAAACCTCATGGCTTCTCACTACTGAGTTAGGTCATGCTTCAGAGCTTGTTGAGGAGTTTCACCTCTGGTATCCAGACAAGTCCAGACCTCACTCTGCTTGAGCCACAGGATGATTTGCAATTATTAACTATTTACAGAAGGTGGGTGGTCTCTATCTACATCTCCCTCTTGTTGTTGTTGTCATCCTCATCATCCTCATCCTCCTCCGCCTTCTTCTCTGCCTTCTTCT